>CAEGAF010054499.1:0-15145 GCA_903067075.1 Micropoecilia bifurca | reverse complement strand
TTGTGTTAACTTGTATTTTTAAGGCAGCAATTGAACTCAAGTTTTTAAGTTTAACCACCCTAATTATTTTTACAGTGTGCTGGTAATGATCAAATTACTTATAATATGTTAAACGTAATGATGTGAGTAAAGAAATAATTCTAAAATTGCCTAATAATGTGGAAAAGATAACAGAAGTAAAAGTGAAGAAGATGTTATTTCTAGAATTAGGTTTGGACATACAGGATTAAATGGTACTCAGTACATGAGAGTTGTTTCAGAGATTGCCAGGGGATGTAGTTTTTGATAGTATTTTACACTGAATAGTCACTTATGTTTCAGTGTAACTGAGAGGTAGTAACAACCTCCTCAGCTTATCTATGTTCTTCTTAGGCCTCTAATCATTGGATCCAGTTGCATTAATCCAGGGTGAGAACTAAAACATGCAGGATGCCGACCCTCGAGGACCGACTTGATTTATGCATTTCAAGAAACCGTTAAATGTTGGAGAATTGACTGAAGTGTTTGGTTTGTAGATACCGTATTTCCGCACTATAAGGCGCACCTAAAAACCTTCAATTTCCTCAAAAGCTGATAGTGCGCCTTATAATCCGGTGCGCCTTATATATGGACCAATATTGAGCCACAGCAGATCTAGCAACTACAGCAACATTTTCGCCCGTAGAAGAAGCGTAGAAGAAGTTCATGCTGGGATAGTTGTCAGAACGCTGGTTTGTAATCCATTGATAGTTTACTGACCTATCTACCTACCGACCGTCTAGAATCAGGTCGTCTGCAGGTCATTTAGCACTACATTCTCCACGATCATGCTGTGCGCAAACGGAGAAGGGTGACCATTGTCCGGCCACGCCCCGGCCCAGTCGCAGAAGGCTCTCTTCGGACTGTTTTGTTGATTTGCAGCTCCATCTAGTGGATGCATAACGTAATGCAGCGTCTATTCTATGCGCCTTATAATGGGGTTCACCTTATATATGAAAAAAGTTTTAAAATAGGCCATTCATTGAAGGTGCACCTTATAATCAGGTGCGCCTTATAGTGCGGAAAATACGTTTTATTATTGGTTGGAAAAGATATTTAAGCAAGCCTTTTCTGGGATTTAATTTTGTGACATGGGTAGAGTTTTTTTTTTTTTTACCTCTCCCACAACTTTTGAAATTGAAGTGTTATCCCCTCATCATCTATGTTGGATGTTTTCTAGACTTTTGACCCCTTAGGAGGGATGAGATGCGGGTCGAAAATGAAAATCATGCTGTGGCATGAAATTTAGAAGGACCACAGGACTTTCTTTGGTGCCATTCTGTTATTAACCTTGAGAACTTGCCTCAGAATTCACTTACTCACAAGCCATCTGTACCATTTATTTTTTTAATCCTTTGCTTGCTCTGCAGAGAAATAATTTTTACCACAACTTCCTTGGTGGCGATAAATATAGTTTAAAAATGTACTACTTGGTAGAAATAATTTTCACCACTTTTTTAAATCTGCTCTCAAGAGAAACTTGCTCATTTCTCCTTACTGCATCTTAAACACTGAAATTGTCACACTGAATAGTCAATCAAGTTTCAGTGTAACTGGGAAACTGACTGTAGCTGTGCTACAGGGGCAACGGTGGGGTCAAATCTAAATTGTTTAGGATTTACTTGTAAACTGAAATGACAAAGCAATTACAAAGTATTTTTCTCCACTATTAAAGGCAAACCTTTACAGAAGATTTTCTCACATTGAAGATATTTCATTTGTATTTTTCTTTTTGTGCATAAGATGTGCCATATTCAGCGCAACAGATAAATGTAGGAAATGGACAGGGGGATTACAAATCTTTTTTTTAATTATTTCTTAAGTAATTTAACTTTTCTTATGTTTGAGTTTTTTGTGTATTATAGATGAAACATGCAGATATTTTATGTTAAAGTTGCTTGTAAGTAATGAGCATTTTCTTTGTCATATGGATTTCTAGTCTCATCCAAGTTCAATGAGCACAGTACTTTCTGCCTTGATTATGAATATTAGAGTAGAAATGTTTCCAAATTTGTTGACAGAGCAATAAAAATAGCTTTTAAAAATCCCAGAGATGGAAGAAGAGAACAGAGCCCAGGGGATTGACGCATGTGGCGGGCGACTTTCTGTATGGAGCAGATGGCGGCGCATTTGAGTGCAGAGGTTATGCCCGGAGTTTCTGGTAGTGAGGTGTTACTGGTTGCAGTAGGGAGTTGAGAGATTGTGGCTTGAGAAGATGTGAACAGCAAATTGAGGAAGTTTCACTGAGAGGAGGATCCAGGGGAGACATCTGAAGAGGGCAAAACCTTAGGAAAATTCAGTGAGTGTGAGCTTAGCATGAATCCAGGTAATCACAAGGAGATTGACACAAGAAATGTCACACTGGGTTACCACATGGGTTGACGGACATCAAGCCAGCTGCTCTGAAGCTCCAGCTGATGAGCTTGATGAAAAGCAGGTGTGCAGTAGCACACGACTCATCCTCCCCCTTCTCAAGGGAAACCTGCAGCTCAGTGGGAGAGAGAAACCATAAAAACACACAGTCCCCAGGTCCCCAGCATTTATTTCATGTTTTTAGAAGTTCTAAAATGCCTGGTTTTAAAAAGGCGAACTTTTACTGCCACAATAGGTTTTTCAGTTCACTCCGGTCATCGCCAGATTTAAAGGACACTACATCCAATATCACTTCTTTTAAAATAAACAAAACAATAATGGAACGTGTATTTTTGATGAGCTTTTCATCTCACACTTCATAGCTGTTGTCAGATATCCTCACATTTTAGTCAAGCATATCTCTGTAGAATCGAAAGGCCGACTCTCAGTTGCATGGCGCCCTGGTCCTGTTGCTGAATGATCAGCCCTCCAACACTGGGCCCGACAGCTGGTCTGGGGTCAATGTTGTGATTTGCGCCGTTAGTTTTAGTTAGCAGGTCAGCTGCAACTGCAGTAACTTTCTGATGCCTTTTCTTGTTAATTCTACTGAAGCAGCAGTGGTGTGCTTAGCTTTTGCTCATGCTGCTCTTTCAATTACACTTAGTTTTTTACTAAATGAATACTAAATTGTTAAGCTCTTCCTGATATTTTTTTCCACTTGCTAATTAAATGCTGCTTAACTCTTACTACCTCATACTGTACTGAACTACACAGTTGAATTTGCAAATAAAATAAAATGCAAAGTCAGTCAAAAAACCTTATGTGAAATGTTAATTCTATTCTTGTTGAATAGGACATGTTGGTGTGGTCCAGGATACTAAAATCACTGCAGTTTAGAGGTGTTCAGTTATATTCAGCTTTACTGAGGTATACAGAAGCTGTTGGTTGGTCCTTGCTGTAGCTATTTGGGATTGTTGATTTACCCCAGATCTAAGGTTCGGTGGGGGGAGGGGGGGGGCATTCAGTTATGATTTTTACCATAAATGTAACCAATAAACTAACGCTGGATGGAAGTGGTAAAGTTTTGTTTAACACTTCCCCCTAAAACTGCCTACAAATTACCATGCAAAGTATGGTATTTTGTGGATATACTGAAATCCTGATTAATGTGTTAAAATTAGAGTAAGAAATCTGTTGGTGCAGCAACTTTATTCACCATAAACAGTAATTACTGTAATATGTACAAGTGCACACTTGATGGCAGCATTGTGACATTGGGAAAAAGTCAATGGCTCAACATCGACTTTATGAAGTCGACAAGAAACTGAAAAACGAACAAATTTACTAACATACACAGATTACTTACACTTCTTCAGCTGTTCTCTCATACTGTAACCCAACAGTTGCATAAAAATACAGCAAGCTTATGTTCATAATAAATGTACATGTATATACCATTTTTTGCTTGGTCGTTTATTTAATCAATTTTAGTATTTAAATCAGTTTTTTTTCTCCATACATGATGTTTACAGTGAATTCAAATAATTGGGTACCTGAACTGGAAACCTTAGCATTTTAGCTTGTTTCCTGAGCTATTAAAACAATCTTTAGTATATATGCACCACCTCATCTTCACCTGCTTTCTCAGGGGGAACCTAGATTACTTGGCAACTGTGAAAGTTGCTAATTGGCAAGCAGGGTGTCTGCTGAAAGGTGGCTGCATAAAGTTTGTTGGGATAAAACATTAGCATCAACTTTTACGTAATAAAATGAAAAAACTGACCTGCAGTCTTCAACCAAGTATTTGGTACCAGTTAAGAGTCAATCTTTGTTTTCAACAAAACATAAGCTGCCAAGGTCTTGTAGCACTGCTGTTTGTATTGTGATGGGTGGATAAAGTTATACTACAAATAACAAAGAACCACTAAACTATATATTTTTTTCTTTTTGCTATAGCTCTTCCAGGAACTGCCAGATCACTTGCAAGTCAAAATCTCGTCAATAGCAAGGAATGTTGCTGGTTTTAATCCTGTAGATCTATATCCCTTTTATTTCTTTCATGCCGAGTTGTTTTTGAAGAGTGTTTTTTCTCAGACTGAAATGTATTGTGAAAAAATTAAATGGGGAAAGGGTGTCGTGTATAAAATGATAAAAGCACCCACGTCCCGTCTCCATGGTGCTCCGTTATTCTCCGCCAGGAGTGAAGTTGTCTTGTGCCAGTGCTTTTCTAAATCAACGTTTCTGTTGTAGACTGGCTTTATCCTCCGACACATTTTGCTCAGGCTAAATTTGATGACTCCCTCTCCGCTGCCACTTTCCTCTTGGATGGACCCCTCGGGGTACAAGAGTGTCACGGACTGCTGCACCACCCCATCCCAATGTCCGTCGCCCCCAGCACAGCCTTATGCCTTCTCCCCCATCCCACCCCAACTCTGCAGTGCTGCGTTGCAGAGGCAGATTATACTTGATGACTTCATCTTAATCACATTGTTTCATTTTCTTTTATCAGTGCAGCCGTCATGCCACACTGGCTCAAAATACTCCATAAGAGGGTTCGCACAAGCCTCTTATGCATTCACATGTAGGGGAGAGGGAAACTCACAAACCAGAACTGCTTTCGATTAATTTGAAGGAAAAACTTTAAAGTCAAACTCTGCATGATTAAATTACTTTTAAATGGCTGTGACTTTTAATCTTTAACCACAGAGGATTTTCTATTTAATGTTGGAGCAAAACAAACAGAAAATGAACAAGTGTTGAATATTTGTGGAAACTAATTTTTTTTTAGCCATTGTTTCATATTATGTTGTGTTCTCTCACCTAGTCTAATCGGAGATAAGACACCTATCATTCATGTAGATTATGGTTTTAATTAACTGTTAAGATTTTACTACCATAAGAGGTTTGCTGGAGGATCCAAACACGGGCAGAACGGTGATGAAATGCAACACACTGTCTCTATGTTACAAATGTGTGCAAAACGTTCAGTATTCTGCTATTGTCAGAAAAAGCACACTTTTGCATTGCGGTGCTTTCATTAAATAAGAAACGCAATTAAAAGTAATTTCACATATTAAAATAAAACAGATGTAAAGCATGATCTCCATGCTTTTGCTAAAAATCTAACAATTGAATACTTATTGCTGCTACAAGCTGTATTGAGCTACCTGGTCTGTTTCTCAGTCCTAGTTTATGCATCATTGCACAATTAACTTTATTTCTATTATGGAATGTTTAACATGTTCATAACATATCTACTTTGTACATTTTAATACATAAAAAATGCCTGGAGATGAATTATTGGTTGCATCAGATGTTAGTTTGGTAACATAAGTTATTTAATCTGAAAATTAAATTGGTACAAAAGTACAGTAGTTTTTTTTAAAGGCAGGATTTCTTTTAGGTGGTACATAAAAAAAATTCAGTATCTGAAACTGTTCCAGACCTTGTATGATTCAAAGTGTAAAAGGAAACTGTACTTTTGGGTTGCTTTACCAATTTCCCCTGAAATTATTCATGCCATTGACAGATTTAGGTTTAAAAGCAATTTTTGATTTTGAACACCATAGTTTTTAATTGGAAGTAATGCTAATGCTTTTGAGTCCAAGAGGGAATCAATAGGTGGAGCCAATGATTAGGGTAATGGCAAAGAGGCTTTCCAGGAGGTTCATCGACAAAAATCATCACTTCAGTGAAGCGTGCAGAAAACCGGCCAGCAATTATTAAAAGGCCTCAGTTGCTTTAAGGCTAATAACAATTTTACCATTGACTATTGAAAACAGTTTAATTTTAGATGTGAACATTTTTAAATAAAATGTAAAAAAAAAAAACTTTTTATTTTCAGAACTACTTTAATCTTTTGAAAGATGGCTGTCTCAACTCTTATCAGAAATAAACCTCTTACTTGGAAGGAATGGATGTAAAAGTTAAATCTGACACAGATTTGAATAATTTTCAGCTTAACTGCAGCTGTTAACTCACTTTTGTATTGTAAATGAGTTTGGGAATCTCAAGTCATTATCGGAAAAACTCTGGATGTTCAGCCGTTGACGTGTCTGGAACATGCAGCCGCCCTGCACCACTTCACTCACTTCCAACTGTTTTGACCTTGCTCTAACTTCAGACACACACTCCCAGAAACATGGGCTTGGCAGGGCGCCAAAATAAATAACCTGCCCTCAGAGTGTCGGCAGAACCGCAAGAAATCCAAAACCAAGTCTCGGCCCCGGCGGCACTCACTCACAGGGCTATCAGCGAATGACTTGCTGAAATTTTAATTGTCCGAATGCATCATGTGGTTTGGAAACAAAATCAAATCAGGACGGATCATCCTTCCTCTTTGACGCCCATCCAAAAGGAGAGTAGCATTTTTGATTAGGGTTTCATTTATTTATTTTAGCCGGCTCTGATTTCAAGGTCGGGTTACACCAACTTGGGGGACAAACAGATGACATTGTATGGATAGGTAATTCAAGAGTCTGCATGCTTTGATCCTCACAGATAAGAGGGAGATAAGAGACAGGTGTCTTGTAGAATAGAGGACATCCATCCAGAAATTCAATCGCCGACGCTCGCGCAAAAAAAAAAATGGTTCCCATGGAATGAAGCGATTGATATCCATTCCTTCCTCCAATTAAGAAGATCAGAATTCCATACATGCTGACGCGTCTTGAATGGCTGCCTTTTCAGCCGCTTTTCATTTCAACCTAAGCACTTCTTTTTGGGAAGCAAAGTTTCTCTAAAGTTTTATTTTACATGGCAGATACGAGTCTTCACAGCCCCACTGTACAGAAATGACTTCAGTTTGCAGCCAAGACATTTCATTAAAAAATAGGGTTCATTTGTTAGGAAACATTACGAGGAATAAAAATTGAGGTCCTCAACAATTTATGAAAACTTTTGTTTTAAACAAAGATAGTAGTGTGAAATGTTTTTATATTTAGCTTATATATTATATTATATTTTGCCTTTTCTCCCTTTTTCCCCCCTACTTATTCCAAAAACAAAGAATTCATTTATCACTTGCACCATGAGATTCTCAAGTTACGTCTACCTTCCTACAGCGGTAAAACTTGATGAGGGATGAGAAGCAAATATTAGTGGATAAACGGCAACAAACATTTCTAATATCTGACGTAAAAACAAATGGAAAAGGAGCTAAACTGAATAAAAAGTCACTGAGAAGCAAATGATTACAAACTGCTATTTATAGCCCAAAATTATTTAACATATTGTATAAAGAAACCCAGATATGATGATCATATTCTTTAAACAATGTGGTGGCCTTTGAGTGTGCCATCTTTGCTGGTTATTTATTGTATAAGCCATTAATAATCATGCAGTAAATATTCATTACAAGCCAGCATATTATTGCATAAAGGCCATGTCTAGCAGATTAAAAATGCATAAGGAGTAATGAGACTTGAATACCTTAGTGGACGCCTTTCAAATGTGTCGACACAGCAAGAAGCTACTGAAGATGTACAATCTGACACTTTCAGCACCAAACATTGACAGGGAAAGGAAAAGTAGGGCACCCCAATTTAATATTTGGTGTTCATTAAGAAATAGTCACATTTTAATATCTAAATTGATGATTCTTAAACAAAGGAACATATTTTTCCCCATTAAATAAGATATAATAAAGTTTTCTAGTGAAGGAAAACGTTACAATACACCGCTCTTAGAAGTGACAGGGGCTTTCATAAATTTCTCTAGATTTATGGAAAGTTTGAGTCTGTTACCTCTGACAAACTTCAGTCTGGCCTGATTCATCTTTCAATTACAGAGCAAATGTACCATTTAGCATCTTGCCTTCTGTTTTTAACCTGTCCAGGGTGACCTCGCCCGAAACAACGATGGAGACGGGCACCAGCATCCCTCTTGACCCCACTAGGGATAAAGGTGTACAGAACATGGATGGATGAATGGATGGATGGATGGATGGATGGATGGATGGATGGATGGATGGATGGATGGCATTCTGTCTTTAGCATAAACCTGTCGGATTCAGTTGCTTTGAATATCTCTCATTTTGTAGACTGTTCTGTACAAAGGAATGGTAACTGAAATCAGAACACCATTTCTAAAGAACGTGAATTCAACAAGCAGTTTTTACTTGCCTGAAAATATTTGACTTGGGTAAACTCCAAGTAAAAGCAGTGCAATGCTATTTTAAAACGTATCTTTAAACAAATTTGAATTACCGGAAGTTAACTGTGCGCAGGTAAAGGTTGAGTTCAATGGGGCTAAATTATGTTAACATCTAAATCATTTAACTTAGTTCATATGCAGATGGGGGAGGGGAAAAAATCCTTAGGATCATGTTCACCAAGATGTTCGGTTTCTGTTGATTAAATTCGATGTCAGAAGTACTACAATATGCATCTGTGAAAAAATAAGTCGCCCTATGAAAGGTTGTGATTCCCAGAAATATATTCTAGCAATTTTGAGAACACTGAGAAATCCAAGTAACATAACAACAATTCAAACAGAAGAAAATACATTTTAAAACTTTTAGTTTTCAATATGCTGCAAGATCTTCTTGATCATTTCCACAACAGTCAGCTCACTGGACACATGGTATGTATTCTGTAATATTTGATGACTGAGCCTTGCCTGAAACATTTCTGGAGCTTAAACTACTGTGATTTAGTGTATAGTTGTAAAAGCAAACTAACAGCACTTTGTGACTTTTGCACCCTTCTTGCTGTAAGCAACAATATTTGATGCAGTTGTACTGTTTAAACAAGAATACCTGAGATGACCAGCAGGTGTCAGCTTTGCATAAGAGAAGACGAGAGACCTTTCCTGAAACTTAGACCACTGAGTCTTCTTTCAAATTATCTTGAACATCAAGCCCTTTTTGGGAGCCTTTAATATTAAAAACATAAGGTTCATGTTATAATTTTCTTAAGGCTACAGGTTAGATTAGAATCACAGTGTCGTGATGTTTTATTAGCAGATCTGAGTGATAGGCTACCTTGCTTGTAAGGGCCAATTTGTCAAAGTCCCTTCCGACAGATGCTGTTGCCGTTTCTAGTTTTGTTGTTCCAGTTTATAATGTTTACTTCTACCAAGATTATCAAAAGATTATTGAATAATGGCAGATGACATCTATCCATATTTTCAGTGTGTCTTAGTTTTTCTAAAAACATAGGTTAGGCTCTACTTTATTTATAACTGAGCTGCTGTTAGAGTATCTTGTAGAATTACACTTTTTCTCACAAGAACTATATGTAAACACTTTATTGAAATTTTAAATTAGACAGTGCACAATTAAGCCTGTAAAAAGTTTTTCTTAGTATTTAGTATTGTTCCATCAACTGCGACCAGTTTCCTCGCTGTTGCTGAAGAAAAGTACCATCATCAGATCCACATTCACCCCCAACACGACTTTTTGCTAACTTTAGGTGGGACGTCTTATGGTAGTATTTCAGTCTTTCTCTGAAGAAGACAAGCACCATTTTATGACAAAATCCATTATTTCTCTGGTGTTATGTACACACTTTTCACAGTAACAATGGCTTTATTTAATATTCTGAAAGGTATATGGCCACCTTGACTTGAGGTCTAACACAGAACACAGTATTTAATCTAGATAAAACCAGTCTATCTTTGTCTGTCATCCATTATAATTATTTTTAAATTTACATCTTGGATCCCTATATTTAAACTATCAGAAACTTAAGTTGTCTTGAACTGCTGATGAAGCAGCTGGCGTAAGTCTTTATGCTGTTTTTTATTTTTTTTTTCTTTAGTTCTCAACAGCTGAATACTTTGTACTGATATCTTGCTAAAAGCAGCAGATTGGGTGATAAATAAGAAGGAAACGTTGGACAATTTTACCAGTATAATTATGAGCTTGACAATCTGTCTTTGCGTCTTTTACAAATCTGTTGGTGGCAAAAACTGTGCTACTGAGAAACTCCAGAAACTTTTAAGATACGTGGAGGAGTAATAAAATACATGTAACTCATCACATTAAAATATTTCCAAAGAAACATTTTCAAAGTTACACATGCCAAAATTTGCACATCTAAAAATTCTTTACAATTGTGTAACATGTAGTTGTATTCAATGAATTAGAACAGTGGTACCCAACCCCCGGTCCGTGGACCAAGTGGTACCGGTCCGCGCAATAAATAATTCAATATTTCCGTTTTATGTTATTTAAGTCTGAATGATCTTTTATTTTGAAAATCCTTTAACCGGATGTTCTCGGTTACTTGCGCGCTAACGCTGAGCCACAAGCAGCAAAATATCTGAAGCCACGAGCCAAAATGTGAGTTTGAGAAGTATGCTCAATACCTCCTTACATGCTAATTTTCAAAACCTGCTTTTAATTTGACAAAGCAGCCTCATCGGAAAGTAAATCTTTATTGAATATGACTAGAACTTACTTTAATTTGATGAGGCTTTCAAGACATTTTGAGTGACTTCCTGTTTCCATTGACAAATAGGCCTGTTTCTTTTTGCCACTCTTCAAAGTGAAAAGTCAGAAAGCATGTCATTCATGTCAGCCAGATGTGACTTCATGAGTTAGGAAATGGCAGAAACCATGTTGGTATATAGCTAAAATATGTCTAGATGATCCTTCTGAAAATGTTTTTATTGCACAGAATAAATGTTCAAACACGGAGGCTAAATTTGGTACATATTTGGTCTATAGCAAGATGTCGATTAGAATTTGTTTCAGAGGTTTATTAGAAGTCCAAATGTAAGTTGTTTTTGTTTGTTTGTTTTAGACTGACTATTGATCACATTCTAATTGGTGTATATTTCTTGTCTAAGTTCTTTCTGCTTATAGGAACCAGTTAAATAAAATAAACATGTTTCCATATTTAGCATAATTCTGATTGTAGCTCCAAAGCACACACAAATTGAGACTTTTTCTACAATTAATATTTATTCCATTAACCTTTTTTAAATCCAGGTCGTATCCCTTTGAGGATAAAAACCCCTCTTTTATTTTCTTTCTTTTTTTAACGGAGACCTTAGCCAACAGAACAAATAAGATAAGGGGAAAAATATGTGGTTTTCTAAAAATTTGTGAATGAAATGGATTCATCCTTATATAGTTATGGTATGGGTTTAAAATACTAGATGAAGTTACCAACCTCATATGGTGTGCAGAAAGCACCAAATAATTCTGAGATCAAAGAATATGACCAGTACATCAGAGAGATAACAACTCTCAAATTTAGCTCTATAGACGACTAACAACTGTTACCACAGTCATTTGTGCTTTGTTGCCACTTAGTTTGATTTTCTAGCATGAATTTATATTTAAATGAGGTCCAGGTGTAGCGTGAAGTTTGAAATCATTATCATTAGGTGTTAGATTTTGGATCCTTTTGTGTGCAAGTTGAAGTCCCTCTGTGTTAAGTGCAGGTATCTCTGAGGCTGCTCACAGCTCAACATTCTCCTAATTAGACTCACCTGGTTCCCATCTCATTGATAATATCTCATTCATGTTCAAACTTTGTTTTTGTTCTATGCTTGTTTCTTCCATTATCTACCTCTTAGTTCAGTCCTGTTCACCACTTGCTCTCAATTTAGGTTTTTGCTCTTTACCATTGAAATCTTTTCATTCTACTCATCATGCTGGCAGTAGTAACTCAGTTGAGCTTGTATCCCCACTCAAAGCAGTAATGAACAAGTTTAGATGTCATAAACAAGACTGGATTAGTTTTTGGCACATGCTTTAATTTGAACTCAACATTAAAGCTTAATTTGAATTTATCCAAAAACCTAGACAAAAAAAACGCAGCTTCAGTCGGTTCCTTTTGTAAGTTGATTTGGAATGGGATGTGATCGTTTCTGTCAACATAATGTTTTTCATGTGTAAAAGAGTGAACATTGTGACAAAAGGCAGATCATTTGTGTATATAGAATGATAATAGAAAGGAATAGAAACAAGCTTTGATTTCCCACAGACAATTCAGGTCTGGCAGCAGCAACTTACAGGTAAATGGAAGGATGCAGATTCAAATTAAGTAAAAAAAAAATGAGACTTCAGAGTAATGGAAAATGTATAACATATTGAAAATTACACTGTACAATTATTACAAACATCATATTAGCATATTGTTGATTCAAAAGCAGTTGGATCAAAACAGCAACCCGCAGCCATTCTCCATACTTTGGTGTCTTTACATCAAGTGTAGGCAAAAGGTTTTGTTAATAAAAAATAAGTTTCCCAGGGTTCAGCAGAGATGCATCTGTGCTGCACACTGTGAAGCAGCCATGGAGCCCTGGAGCAAAGGTTCTCACATATATTTCACTTGACTGTGTGTCAGGAAGATTACTGGATAAAGATCACAATATGACACTTTTCCTTTTTTGTGCTGGCTCAGTGAACAGGAGGAAAGCTGCCGCAGCTCAGCGCAGCCCTGTCCAGGTTATTGATCACGGATCACACATCTCAGACCTCCCGAGCTTGCAGGGGAAAAATCTGTCCACTGTCTTTTACGTCGAAGACACTGCGTCAATGCTCTCAGCCGTAATACAATTACCCTGTTCTGAAGATTAGCGTGAGATTCCTCGGGTTTCTAACTATGGCGTACATTCAATTCTCCACTTTAAGGGCATCTTTAAATCAGGATTAGTTTTTCAATACAATCAAGGATTGTCAATGATCTTTTTTTTTATTTCATACATTTAAATATTCATCTATAGAAACGACAACAGAGACACCAGTATCATTTACATTCTGCAATAGGAGGTGGATGATGTTTTCCTTTATTAAATCATGCCACCCTCTTAATTTAACAAAGTTTAAAAAGCCACGTCATCATGACACAATCTGTCAAAATACATAAATAAAAGTTTTACTTTAAATTTGCCAGGAAATTACAACCCCCCTCCTGTGTTTCACAAATATGACAAAATAGTTACTGGCAACAGTTTGTTGCTTTTTTATCAGACAGTACTGTTCTGAGTTCAAAATTAAAAAAAATAATTGCTTAACGGGGAAAGAAAATCTCTGTTTGTTCTGTGATAAATACTGCAGCTGTCATGAACTTTTACAAATGTGTTCCCAGACTTTCATAAACTAACTTAAATATGGAAACACCACTGAGCAGAACAAGAGTTTTGATTGGAATGAAACTAAAACAATTAATAGGATTAATCATGATTAATTGATTACTGAAGAATTGTCCACCAATTGTTGAATCATTAATTGGAGCACAGTAACTGTAGAATGTCATTTGCTTAAAAACAAAACATAATTAAGCCAAAACTGTGCAAATATATGTACATTTTGCATTTTGGAGGAAAAGCTGCCTTTGACTGTAAATGTTCTACCTCAAACTCAAGTTTAGTTTTAGATGAACCTGGTTCAAATATAGTAAAATTCTACTATTTAGTACATTTTCTATCAGTTAATTGAAAAATTGGTCAAATTGGTTTAACCCTTCACTGTACTGAAGTACATGAAGCACATTCAATATTCAATAATTTATTTAGCAGCAGATTCATCCTTATTTTTTAATCAGTTTGAGTAATTTATTAAAATACTTAGCTGGGGCCCTGGTCCTTATCTTAAGGCTGAAATGGTTTGTTATAATTATGACTGATATAAAAATTCAAGAAAATTTTTTCATCAGTTGTCGCACAGGTATGGATTTTCATCAACTGTTTGAAGTTCGTGCCTTCCTTTTTTAGTATTTTGTCTTATTTAAATTTAGATGCAATTTATTTATATCAAGCATTTTTTAATATTATGATGCAAATCTAAAGTAGCTAGAGATCTAATTTGTTTTAAAAACTAAATATTACAAATTGAAACTATGCCTATGGCGCTGCATTTTGAATCTGTTGGCTAAAATAATGCAGGGACCAAAATTGACCATGTAATTGGAGGAGATTCAGCTTCCAGCAGGACAATAACTCAGAGGTACAATGGAATGACTTAACTTAAAACATATTTACATGTTATAGTGGCCCAGTCAAATTCCAAGACTTTAGAATTACTGTTAAGCTGAAGTCCAAAATAAAAGAAAATGAATGGACAAGCCTGGGGGGAACAAAGCAGAGACTTGTGTTTCTAGGGGAACTCTAAATTCTGAGACACCACCTGAGGATGAGAGCAGCTTTTAAATGGACCTAAAACACTTATGTGACTCCAAGTCACAGCCATGAACACAGTAGACAAAGAACTTCCCCAATCAAACTGCAAGATGCCACTGGTGAAGGAAACTTTGAAATTTACTTTGATTACTGGATTTTTCGTTTTTTGCAGTAACATTGGATTCTGGAAGCTTAATTATTGCAACACTAACTATTTTTAAGTTTATTATGTTGACCTTAAATAAGAGCAACCCTGCATTAAATGTTACAGTTGTGGTAAAACCTTTTGACTTAGAGATGTTATGTTTATCCAAATGTATTTATTTTTTTTAATTATTAATGAAAATTAATTTAGTGAACTTTTTCATTAAAGATACTTATAAGTAAATACATGTGTTTGTTGTTTGAAGGTTATCAAATCAATCAAGCAAGTTTATAATGTATAACACGTTTCAGTAACTGTCAAGTTTTCTGGTCTCTCCAAACCTCCTCAGCTTCTGCCCAAACTTGAAAAAGGCTTGCTCCCATCAAAGAGACGCCGGAACAACTCATCTCAGTGACATGTTTTTATTTCTCTTTTCTTTTGTCCTTAGATCACATATAAGACCACCATGATTTTGTTTTAAGTGGTCACAGTAGACACAGTAGTCACCAAGCAGGTTGAAAACCTACAAACAAATGACAAAATTAATTACAAATT
>CAEGAF010054497.1:0-19038 GCA_903067075.1 Micropoecilia bifurca | reverse complement strand
ACTTGGGTTATCCTTGTCCTCTCTGGTCCGGATGACATGGCGTCCCAGTGTTCCATAAAGAACTTCAAATCGTGACTCTTTTGACAACAGAACAGTCGTCCATTTTGCCTCACTCCATTTTAAATGACTCCTGGCCCAGTGCAAACGGCTGAGCGTGTGGAGCTTGCTTAGAAATGGCTTCCTCTTTGTCCTGTAGAGTTTCAGTTGGCAGCGGCGGATGGCATGGTGGACTGTGTTCACCGACGATGCTTTCTGGAAGTATTCCTGAGCCTATGCTGTTATTTCTTTGACAGTGGCATAACTGTTTGAGGTGCAGTGATGTTTAAGGGCCCAGAGATCACGAGCATCCAGTAGACTTTTACGACCTTGACCCTTACGCACAGTGATTGTGCCAAATTCTCAGAATCTTTTGATGATGTTAAGCACGGTTGATTATGATAACGCTAGGTAACACCATTCTGGTATTGCTGCACTATCTTTCTGCACAACAATGGAGGAATTGGGGATCCTCTTAAAATCTTGGCTTCAGTGAGACACTGACTCTCAGAGGCTCTTTTTATACCCAATCATGTTGTCAAATGACCTAGTTAGTGTTAATTGGTTTTCCAGCTGTTTGTTATATGTTCAATTTCCTCTTTCCAGCCACTTATTGCTACTTGTCCCAACTTTTTGGAAATTTGTAGACACTGAAATTTTGAATCAACATATTTTTTCCTTTAAAATGTTACATTTACTCAGATTAAACTTTTGATCTGCCATCTATGTTCTATTACGAATACAATATTGACATTTGCCATCTCCACATTATTGCATTCCGTTTTTATTCACAATTTTTTTAGTGTCTCAACTTTTTTGGAATCTGGTTTGTACAAAAAAATAAAACACCCTGAGACCCTGAAGTGATTCCTCTTTTCTCTTACATGCATTATGTTTTTACAGAGGGTACAGTTCTTATACTTCCTCAAAAAGTCCTCTTTACATTCTGTACTATCCATTTGTAGCTTCCTCAAAATATAAAAAGTTTTCAGTGCTTGAATTAAGACTCAAAAGAGACGTTAGACTACAACAGTTGATGTGTGACTAATTTGTTTTCATAGTAAGTGAGTGCATAACTTCACAGAGCTCTAGCTATGCAATGATGTCATTGTCAAGAGCTGTATGTCGAAACAAATAAGAATACAACTTGGTTCAAAACACCAGCTCAACATGACTTAGCAGACCCGTCCGTCTTCTTTTAATAGAAGCATAGAAGACGTTTTGCAACATTTCAAAGACATACATCAGTCAAGCTAGTTATGATATGGAAAAATAAAAACGATAGTCATTTGAGCAAATGAAGCACTGAGTGTTTGGTTGAAAAACCAGCACAGTTAACTTGTTAAAAAGAAGGAAAGAAAAAATACATCAAACTACATCTTGGGGTTGTTTATTGTAAAATTAGCATTATATATTCTTGTTGCTATGGCCCACATAAGCAGATAAAAAGCTGCATTTGAAAGAACTTTGCAACTAGTTTCACAACAACCAATCAAGGGATTGACTCACAAACTTGGTGATATACACCTAATAAAGGCCTTTTAACACTCTTAAACACAGTATTCTTTGTTGTTATTGTTATTTCACGCTGCTTTGTAGCATTTTGACAGACATTTACAGCAACTATTAGTGGTTTTGGAACAGCACTGATTTTGTGACTATAAACGACACCTTCCAAAGTGGCGGAAAACAAACACATTGAGATATAATTGTTTTTAACAAAGTCTCAGGTGGTAATGTTGTTGGAAACAGATACCCCTAGAAATAAAATAGCTTCATTAATCAACATGATGTGACACATAGACCCCATGGTACTGGCTCAAAGTTAAAGGAGATGCGTGTTCATCTTTGTAAGTCAGCAAAAGGCTTTAGCTACAACCAAACTTTGCCATCCAATGAAGTCAGGGCAATATTTTTAAGATTTGATCAAATGGTTGTGTCAAAAAGGAGCTGTGCATGTACTACCATGGGTGCTTGTCAATAGGGAGCCTTGACTTTGGAATGTCATTCATTTGGTATGTTAGAGATCAGTTCCAACAAAACCAGAGAATATTTCAGAAACGCATAACTAGCAGCTCACCTCCAGGGAGAAGAAATGCTCTTTATAGCACCTCTAATATAGATTTATGCAACAGCTTGAATAAACGTGCTTTTTATTGAGACTTTTCGTAACTCATTTTCTCTAAGACGAAGCCCCTCAGGGGAGTTTTTCCACCAAACCTGTTCCAGTCGTAAACCAATGCCAGTGCTAGCATGCCATCAGGTCAGTTTTTCGACTTCTTTTTTCTTTCTTATATTATTTTTCTTTTTTCAACCCTGACTCTTGAAACACAGGTGTCTTCAAATTTTGAGATTGAAGCGCAGTAGAGCGAACCACTGAGACAACGGGAAGGAATGGGGCATCAGGAGGAGACTTTAGGAAATGAATCATTTTCTTGAACAAATTTGAGTCTTCTGTATTTATTCACACATGTCTATTTAAATATGTCACAATTATAAAAACTGAGTCAGATTTTTTTTGGGTGCCCTCCTGGCCATGCATAATGTGTTATGCATGTGGGCGGAGCAATGGTACTTCTCAGGAAGTACCATTCCTGAGAAGAATTGTACTTCTTCTCAGAAGTACCAAGTTTCTCAGAAGAACCTTGGTACTTGAAAACTGAAGAACCTTGGTACATGGTTCTTCTGAGAAGAACCATGTACCAAGGTTCTTCTCAGAAGTACCATTCTTCTAAGACGTACTTCTGAAGTACTTTAGAAGACGTTCTGAAGTACTGACCTAGGCCCTAGGGGAGTTCTAGGCCAGGGCAAAGATCTGCCCTCATCGGAGATTCAAATAAAATGTGGCTACATTTTATTTCATTCTAATATTCTTGGGTTATTTCTGCATTTAACCTTCCTAGAGAAAAGTTCAAGGGAATGAAACACAAATGCCATCATGAATAAGGGTTGAGATTAGTATTAGCTGGCTATCACTTATCTTTTTAGTTTGAGATCACCCGTCTGGCACTTGAAGTAGGTCATTGCAACACATAGAACTGCCCTTCAGAGCCATTGTTTTCCACTGAATTTAATTCAGTTCTGAATCACTGCAGGTCTTATACCCGCATTGTGACATTAATAAATAGCACTTTTTAAAAAAGTACATTTGTCATTACAGAACTGTGGATGCTGAGCAGACATTAGCTGGTGTTTTAAAGATATCAGCTTGCAAGGATATGGGGAAAACATTGTAATTGATGTCGTTAAACTATCCCTGCTCTGTGATGCTTTACGTATACTCGTAATACAATTGCGTTGAAAGCATATATTTACCGACAGACATGCACTTAATGCCGTAAAGTCGTGGTTGACTCTGACCTTAAAAAAAATGTATGTTTATTTGTGTGCATGTTTTTTTTCTCTTTTTTTTTGTTTTTACCTCTTTTAGAGCGTACGCATGATACCAAGGTCATCTTGGGGCCTCTTTCCCATTTTGAAGTGTGACCAACAGAAAAATGTCCCTGCAGTGTAATTTTTGTAGAAACTTTGCCTTAGCCATAATTAATTTTTACTTTGTGCATTTTAGGAGCTTGTAAAAAGCATGTAGGGCATGAAAGTCAAGAAACTGCAAAGTGGCCTGATGAGACAAGCACAACAGCAACCCGAGGCTGTATAAATGATCCGGATTTCATTGCCATTCTGTCTTGTATTTGCATTCCTTCAAATGGGCAAAGGCGTGGCTCCCTTTGCTGAACAAATAATCTGATTGTATGTCGATGAGTAGATAAATAAAGGTTAGTCACGTGAATAGTTGCTTACAGTATGAGACTGGTCAATAGTTTCAGGTTTATCCTGAAAAGTCACTCATAGGGGAGAGTTTTCTAAAACTACTCATGTTGAACTAAATCATCTTTGTTCTCTTTCACATGAAATATTAGAATACATTCCTAACTGTTGGCACACAGAGATCCCCAATGCCGGGTCTTTCAAAATTAGTCTCATAATTACAGGTTTCAGTGTCTGTTTCAGGTTAATTGAAATGCTAACCACAATTTTTTTTTATATTAAGCTGAGCTGCATTTGTTACTACAAATCTTACTATGTTTTGTTTTGCTCCCGTCCGGAATGCGAAAGCGCTCATCGTTGCTCTCTCGTTAAATAGAAAAATGGCCCACAGACTGGCGTCGGCTCCAGGCAGCTCAGCCATGACACGTTTGAACAGCCACCCATGTATGTGGCGGTGATGACGTACCTGGGTTATGGGATTGTCACCCTGTTTGGTTACCTCAGAGACTTCCTCCGAGCTGTGGGCCTGGAGAAGTGCCATGTCGCTCAGGAAAGAGAGGAACAGAAGGTAGGTACAACATAAAAAAACATGCAGTCGGCACACTCCCAGGCATTTTGTATGATTAGACGCATACCACACACCCAAGCTTGCAGACACCATCAGTACGTTTTGTTTTCCCCAATTATTTCCATTTTTCCTTAAGCAGTGCCTCTTCTTTCTTCCCTTGTGTTTCTCCGCACTTCTGTATAACGTTGCCATGGGTGAAATGGAACACCAAAGAGAATATGTGTTGAAGATCTAATTAAATCTCAGAGGATTCAAGCTCTCTCTTACTTTGTTTCAGATTTCATATTATGTCTCTTCAGTGAAGGTTAAATTAGAAAATACTTTGTCTTCCACATGTTTTGTGTTTTATGGGTTGGCAGGCACAATTAAGTATTATCTTGACAGCGTAGTCAGCCAATAAAGTCATGATTTTACTTTATTAAGAATGTTGAGGATATTTTCGAATAATCTTGATGAAAAAGCTTAGCTTTGTCATTGGATTAAGGTGAGTAATTATTCAAATTTAATAACATTGCATTATAAAGACTCTGATTATCGTACAAGTACAAGAACTTGTAAAAAGCAAATTATTAAAATGTACAATTTGCCTCGACAAAAAAAACAAACACAAAAAAAATTTGTTCTGACTCATTGTGAAGTTAACTAATTTGTTTTTATTGCCAGGATTTCACTCCCCTTTACCAGGATTTTGAAAATTTTTACACTCGAAACCTATACATGCGAGTACGGGACAACTGGAACCGTACCATATGCAGTCTCCCAGGCCCAATCTTCGACTTGATGGAAAGGGTGTCTGATGACTACAACTGGACATTCAGGTATTGTAACACAACCATTCCTAATTGTAACTTTTAGCACCTCGGCTGTGTTGCGTGTGGAGTAGGACAGCTGCAGAAAGGAGCACACAACTCTAAAATGCACATACTGAAGTTTTGAAGAGACTGAGGATAGTTGGGTTCTTCAGGCTTTGAAATGTATTCATCATACTGTCAAATCTTGTAATATATGTTTTGTATATAATTTTTAAAGTGCTGCAGTAAAATGAATGCTTAGCAGTGCACTGGATCTGTACAAAAAAATCCCCCACAAGGAACCTTGCCTTACTGCTGGTAAAAAAAAAAAAAAGGATCCCGCTTCCCCCTGTAAAGCAAGGCTGAAGCTGATGGTGCAAAAATCTCTCACATTTATAGGTAAGCCTGCATCGTGTGAGGAAACATAAGGAGACAAATGTAACACCTTTCCTGGAGTCACTGCGATATTATGGTCATGCGAGCAGCAGGTGAACAAAACATCAGTAGGATGTATATTGAACTAAGATTACTGTAGAGAACAAAAATTTGAAAGCAATGCTACTTGCAGTGTGACGCCTTTCTTGAAAACCAGTGTGAGTGCTATTGAATTTCAGAAGTATTAATGCACGATCAAACTTTGTTTCACTAATTAGAATTTTTTTTCTCCAGTTTCTGGTTAAGTTTTCACTGATAATTCATTATTGCCCTTAATTTTGAACTGCTTTATATATTATGCCACAATCCAGTGAAGTTACAAAATTCTTAAATATCCTGGAGACTTTATCTGGTGTAAAGTCTTAAATATCCTGGAGACTTTATCTGGTGTAAAGTCTTAAATATCCTGGAGACTTTATCTGGTGTAATGAAGGGATAACTTATTAAATATGAGGCAATCTTTGCACAGATGTATGCGTCAACACTGAATGACTTAGACAGTAGGTGAACAATATGTTCCTGCATACAACACTTTGTGCGGGATTATGTTGTGCATAGAAACATTGTGATTCATACCCAGATGACTTCAGAGCGTGGGAGCATCTCAACACCAATAAGACTTACGGGGACAATCTAAAGGATATACTGTTTTCTGAAACCAGCTGCCACAAAGTACTTTTAGGACAATGTATTTTATATATTTTTTTGACTAGATATAACCACCATCATGTCAGGTTTTCTCTTTTTGCTTGTCAGTGTATGTAGCCTTTTAGTTAAGTCTGTATCCATGTCTTTATCATTTAGTAAGTTATCCTAAATTAACTTACATGTAGATTTTTTTTCTCCAAATATGTCACACCAAGAATATACCATATGCAGATATGGTTTTGAGTTTCTGGACCACAATTGATATTCCTTGGTGCTGCACAGCAGGGTCAGGGAATGTGTTATGAAAAAGAAAATGAGCAGAGCCACAGGGAAGGAAAGTGATATTATGAATCTGTGAAGAGGTAAGCATGGATTACATGTTTAAAGAGGTTTAATGTGACTGTAAGAAGAAGATATGGAGAAGCCTGCTCGACTTTTGTGGAGAAGTGTGGTGAATTGGCAAAATGCTATGAAGCAAAGTGGAAAAAGTAGGTCGGCTGATAAACTCCTTCTGTTCTTTGAAAGAAGAACTTTAACTACTTTAAAACTGGACAGGTGAACTTGGGCTACCACTTCCTCATCGTATTCACATGCATAAGAGATCCAATGTTATCTGAATATTTGTTCTCCAAAAATATATGAATTCACTGCCTTTTAGTTTAAAGTATAGTTGCTTTTAATTCCATTTCTTGCTACTGAATAGCATATTTTTAGCTATTGTGCAGTTTATTGGGAGGTTATTTATGTTTGTGTGTGTGCATGCGTGTGTGTGTGTGTGCATACCAGGAGAACAATGACACACTAACTGAGACAAACATAAATCTTCACAGGTTTACTGGGAGGACAATACATAACGTCATCAACATGGGCTCATACAACTACCTCGGCTTTGCAGAGAACAACAAAGATTTCCTGAAAACTGTGGCAGAGAAGCTGCGGCAGTACGGGGCTGGTGTCTGCAGCACAAGACAGGAAATTGGTACGTTTGTGGTCAATGTTTAACAGATAAAAGAGATTATTTTCCTCTTGTTGCTTTGAGCTCAGTTTCACAAAGCTTTTCATTCGATTTGAAGTAATGTCCACTGTATAAATCATAGTAGAAACGGTGTTTGTTTTTATGCGATGGGGGAATTGACTTTTGTGCATTTTCTGTCGAAACTGCCTGTCATAATGCACAGTGATATACGTCATGTGTTGTCTAAAAAAAAATTTCTGAAAGTTGGGACGTGGCATAAAATTACTAGTGATATGGAAGTGTTCTAGAATGTGCACTCCTGGACTAGAGACAATGTCAGAATCGTTTCACCTGGACTAAGGTGAAAAATGACATGACTGTTGCTTAGGGGACTTTCATTAACTCTCAAGTCAGCACAGCAGTCTGCCAGGAAATTTCTAGAGCACTTCATGCTGCTGCTCAGTCCCCTCTTCAGATGAAAGTAAATTTTATCATCCATTTGGGAATCAAGACCCCAGAGTATTGAGGAAGAGTAGAGAGGCAAAAAAAACCATCCAAGTTGCTCGAGTTACTTGATGCACAACATATCAAATCACAGTTATTGCAACATCTATGCATGCAACACTGCAATCAAAAGGACTGCTTAGATGCATTGATAGATCAATAAAATTCATGTGTCATGCATGCAAACCCTACATGCTATTAGCATATCTGGCCTCGTAGATAGATTTTCATTGGCTGAGATACTAAAGCTCATGAAGAGTGGTGGGGACATTGTGATGAAGGAAAAGAAAGAGAAGTGTCAGGAAAATGTGGGTTAATCATCAATATTATCATTTCTAACTTCAGCAATTGTGTCACAAAGTTTTCCTGGCAATGCTAACTGTGTTTATCAGCTCGAAAGCCAGTAGAGCCATTTTCCAGGATATATTAGAGTACTTCCTGCTTCCTTCTGGTGACCAGCTGAGTGAAGATGTTTATTTAATTTTCCAGCACGACCCAACGGTTTCCCACACTTGATGTACCACTTCCTGTTTTAGCTTAGTCAGTTTCTAGGTGTCCCATCTGGCTGTGTAGCATTCAGAATCGCACCGACAGAAGTACAAGATTTACTTTCACAAGTGGAGCATTATAGCTCTCACTATAATGCATCACTAGTAATATTTATATGAAATACCTCAATTAGACATTGCTTTTGGTTTATTAAAAAAAATTATGAAGGATACAATTACAACAAACATATGCCACTGAAAAGTACGCTGTACTAATTAATACAGTATGTATTTAGCTGTAACCGTAGCCCAACATGAAGTGTATCTGTAAACACCTGAATCCAAACACCTGTCAGTGTGTGTGTTGTTTAGACCCAATAGCAGAAATTGCTCTTAGAAACAATATAGTTCGAGTCATAAAAGTTTATTTTACAGCATAAAGTAATGGTCTGAGCGGAAGTCCATAAGGTCCTAGGAAGGGCAGCGGCCATCCGTCAGGTTTGGCTGAAAGTGTGTAATGACATTTCCAAGGAATACTAAAGGAAGTTATTGTTTGTTCTGTGGAGCGTGCTGGTCTTATGTTAACTCTGTTCCAGTAGAGACATGGAAGATTGTATCGCTGAAAAAAGGGAAGCCCAGCATAAAAGTGATGCAAGAGGGGAGCAGAATTGCCAATCAGCGCTGACAGAGTCAGCATTTGTTCTCGTGAGCTTGATTTACAAATGATCTATCATAGACCACCATGAACAGCTAAACAGCTAAGTAAGAAAAGGAGGAACTGTCACAATGCTGAGCTTAACATGCCACATCCTCAATTAGCCTATAAACCTGCTTAATCTAAGCCAAGATGATCTTCAGAGACACCAGACTCAACTATTCAGATGACAAGTCCGCTATCAAAGCCACCTGAGTCTCTTTAATTCCTCATCAGAGGCACAAGCTCCATGCCACATCGCATTGATGCAGTAATTCCTGCAAAAGGAGGGCCAACCAAGTATGGATATACTTTACAATACACACAGATGCTTTTCAGTGGTCTGATATTTCTATGTTGAAATAGTCTAATGAACAGAAATAAATGCTAGATAGCACGCTGTGTGCCATCGATATATGAGTTTCACTTTTTAAAATGGGATACAAAAATGACCTTTTTGTTGATATTTTAATTTACTTAGAAGGACCTGTATATTTCCCCTGAGGGATACTGCCAGTATATTTAATTATCTGTCAGTAACTGTATTGTATGAATTATTCAGCTTTTGTTCAATTATGTGTAGTGATAATCAGCAGAGATACATTTTGGTCCACAGAGGAGCCATGGAAGACATGTTATTGTGGATGAGCTGTCATAATTAAAAACCCTCAGGACTTTAAACAGGATGCAAATGCGATATACATACACGGACATGTTATAATAACAAGGATCAGAAAGTGGGATCTAATGAATTTTAAATGGTGTCTTATCTTTTGATCTTGAGCCCATCTTCTGATCAGATGCAAGTGGCAGCACGAAGCTCATTTCAGGCATATCTGTCTTGGAGCTTGGAACTCTAATGACTAGCAATCAGCTGTGTGTTTCCGTCAAAACATTCGATGAGTGAACATCATGGATCTCATTGGTGAAGTTTTCTTCAGAAAAGCACCTTTTTCCTCTCTCGTTATTGATGTTTTTAGAGTATGAAACCTCTGCTGCCAGGTAGTCGTGCGTCTGCTGAGAGCCGGCTTACAAAGTGGTGCAGGCACACAAGAGTCTGTGTATGTGGGAGTGCGTTTCGTGATATCAGCAGTTTGACAGTGAAAAACAACAAGCAATGTTTGTCAGTTCACCAATCCCTTATCCCCCCAGCCCCCGAAACAATCCATTATTCATTTCCTTGATTTATTTATATGTTTATTTTTCTTTCCAAATTGGACTGTATTAGCCTGGGTTTCTAATGGGCACTTCAGCTGTCTTGAGTGAGCGAGTTATGCAAAAACAAGCATTTGTCTCATGAGACCATATATGAAGTAAATATTTAAAAACCCTGGTGTCTCTTTAAGATCTGTCGTGATGCCATCACAGCCATAGCAATTTGTAACAAACTGAAAAACCTAGATCTTTTAGAGGTTGTGTAGTACACAGTTAAAAAAAGAAACAGCAACTTAACAGGATATATATTTTAAAATAAGCACCATTCACTCTGATGATCTAATTTCTATTTAACATTCAGATTCAACATGGGTTTTTTAAAATGATCTCCTGTCTTGTGATTAATTGCAGTTTAACTTGAAGACTTGGTCAACCTGTAATTATTGGAGCAAAATGTGATATATGAAATAACAGAACATTTTAATGTGTGTTTGAGGGGCGCACAGGGAGTGTCTCTATAGAGTGAAGTTGGACACAAAGTGCAATAAAGGCAAACCGAACATTCAAAGACTGACATTACTGGGTTGGTCCTCTTTTTCCTGCAATCATTAACTTACTGTTTGTCAAATATTCTTACATAGCAAGCATTGTAATTAATCACTTATTACTAATGAGGAAATTATTGGGTTTCAGACACAGATATTCCGGCACAACTGGTACAAATGTTTAAAAAAAAACAATTGAAATTAATTAATCTTTTAGTACAGTGGCATAATCTCACACAGAAAAACATTGAAATTATTGCACTTTTATAGCTTCCCAATCAAATAAAGTTGCAATATCAATGTGTGGCCCGTAGTACATTCATTCAATGTAGAGACATTCTAGCTATACACTTAGTAGTACTGTGCCTTTTGGAGTATATTCATCTTAAGCATTTTGTATTTATCTATTTTGAAAGTGTGTCCATTTCTAAAACAAATTAGGTATGTTAGAAAAAGCAACTTATCCTGCTACACCATCTGAAAGATTATAGGAGAAGACTAAGTGCTCTCTTATTGGCACTTGAGTAATTTAGATTATCAACGTTTGAGCCATCTGGGATTTTGTAAAGATATTATTTCTTAACATGGGATTTTTATCCCCCATTAAGTAATTTTAGTTAAATTGAAAATTAAATTTTTTCTCCTCTTTCAGTTGAAGATAATCTTTAGATCTTTTTTCCTCTTAATGTGCCAATAGATGTGGCAAGCACTGTATTTGTGAAATATATATAAAAAAAAAGTGTACCTATGCAATAGCGTATCACTGAATACACTATTGAAATAATTCATATTTAAATAATTAACTTTTTTATGCTTATAAATGCTTTAGAGAAAGCTTGGGTCCTATATTAGTAATGACGAAAACAGACAGGAAGGATTCCAATATTTGGTGTTCTCACTAAATATGATGTTGATCTTGCTAAAACAGACAAAGGAAGACTTAAAAACAAAAAAGATG
Source organism: Micropoecilia bifurca (assembly GCA_903067075.1). Taxonomy (NCBI): domain Eukaryota; kingdom Metazoa; phylum Chordata; class Actinopteri; order Cyprinodontiformes; family Poeciliidae; genus Micropoecilia; species Micropoecilia bifurca. Next base: position 7,493 of record CAEGAF010054497.1, on the reverse strand, counting down.
TATTCGTCATCTCATTTCATCTAACCAAAGCAGGATGAGCTACATCTAATCACTCTCTTTCACCTGAAGAGTATCTAGATCTAAAGGCAGCTTCTGAAGGTTAAAATATCAATAAGAAGACTGGGCGCAGCTATGAAGACACTGCCAGGGGAAATGTTCCTTAAAGAGCGCAAATGCCAGGGCAGTCTGATTAAAAACGCTACACGTGCCAGCAGGGCCTGTGTGCTCATGCGGTCGAGGAAATGTAAGAATCGATCTAGCTGGCTCTGAGAGCCCTGAACGGGAGTCACTATAAAGACAGAGCTGCTTCACTTCATTACAGTTTTATGCCCATCACTCAGATTTCCATTTTCCCGGCCTGCCTAAAAACATCTGTCTGCGTAAGTATTTAATGCCCGCCCTCTGTCGTAATGACCCATATTGACTTTGACTGTAATGATTAGTATGCAATGTATATGCAATGAAGGCCCCGTTTTCATATGAAAGGTCACGTCGGGAAATTTTGTGTTATTACTATTCATCAGATTTTATATTCCCTCTGCAGAAAGTCAGCTGTGTTGTTACTTGTCAATGCAAATGTAACAACACGTGCCGAGTGTATTAGAATGGGTTCCATGCTTTGGAGATTTATATCATGCATGCAGAATATGCATGCGGAAGGCATGTACATTCCTTAGATTTATTCATGTTTTTGCTTGAATGTATTGCATTGGAGTTTCCATGCAAACCAACACGAAGGGGTTCATAATTCTGGAGAGGAAAGAAAAGGATGTAGATTTAAATATTTATACTTGTTGTTCTGCTGGAACTCAAACCTCCAACACAGTTTTGGGTCGCCTGCAGCCTCTAGCAGGTTTTCCTCCTGTTAGGGCCTGTATTTAGCACCATCCATCTTACGAAAGGTTATATTCTGGTCTCATCTGGCCAGAGATTACACTTTCACATGTCTGCTGTTATATCTACGTGGCTAGGGGGCAAACTGCAGATGCGTCTGACTTTCTTCTTCTCTCCTCTCTTTCATAAAAGGCCAGGTTTGTGGAGTCCGCAACTAAAATTGGTCTTGTCAGCAGATTCTCCCACCTGATCTCTAAACCCCTGCAGCTCCTCCATTGTTACCTTAGGCTACTTGACTGCTTCTCTATCAGGTCATCCGTCTCCAACTCAAGTCCTCGAGAGCTACTATTCTGCAACTTTTGAGAGCATCTCTGCTCCAACACTGCTGAATGAAATAAATGGCTCGTTATCACTTCTCTGCAGAGCTGAAGGACCTGCTGATGAGGGAGTTCACTCATTTGATTCAGGAGTGGAGAAGAGAAATAGTGGGAGGATAGTGGTTCTCGAGGCCTAGAGCTGCAGACCCCTGGTTTTGGTGAATGACCATGTCATGGTAGCTTTACAGTTTTGCCATTTCCACAGCATCAATAAGAAGTTGTTTTTTACATGTTAAAAAGCTTGGGATATTGTTTTATAACCGGTTGCTGCCTTCCTTGGTCTTTGTGATGCCATTTCTTCTCTGATGTTGTCTAACAAACCTATATGGATTTCACATACCAGCTGGATTTATACGGAGAGGAAATAATACACATTTTTATTTATGTAATTTTTATTTAAGTAACATCTGCCGGCAGTGGCGCTGGGTTTTATTTGTGGTTATCAGTAAAGGGGCCTGAATCCATACGCACGCCGCAATTTTTAGAGTTTTAATTTTCCTTCAACTGCTTAATTATTCACTACTTTGTGTTGGTCTGTCACATAAAATCTGATTAAAATCCATTGAGGTTTGTGATTGTAATGTGGCAAAATAAGAAAACGTTCAATGGGTATAAATATCTTTTCTAGGCATTGCAACACAATTAAAGTCCAGTTTATAGAAAGGGCTGCATCTTGACCCTGAAACTTTAATTGTTCTATTTAACAGATGGCCACAAAAACAGATACCAAGACAAAAAAAATCTTATTTTGTTCACAAAATGAAAGAAACACAATGTCAGATGGCACATTAGCACAAAAATGAATTCTGCTCCCCACCTGCCATATTGGTTTATCACCAACTGTTTCAGCCTCATATTGTCCAACAGAATCATTTTAGACCTTGCGGGACCTGCTCTGATATTACCTTGGATGAAAAAAAAAGATCAGGGGAACTAAATTCCAGGTTTGTCACATCATAGATCTATAAGAATTGAATTTAATCTCTGGAGTGTGAGTGCTGATCCAGAGGTTTGTGTTTTCTGCTTTTTATGAGGAGACTATTACTGTCTGTCAGAATGTTAGATTGGATGAATAGAAAAAAGATCTACATGAATCTAAAGGAATAAATCACTCTCTGACAATAGCAACATGCACAAACAGGGCCATGATCTTTTCCTTTTGGTCACTACCCAGAGGTTGTGGCCATAGTTAATCGTAGCAACGCAAACACTGTGCCAATCTGCCTATCAATTATGAATGTAGCAACAGATGATAAACAGAAAAATGTGAGACAGGAAAATTGACCCCACCCGAGATTGCAGTTGCAATATTTAGCGATGATATCAACATTGCATAATTTCCTGAGATGCAGACCTCATCCAAGGTGAAAGGTTGTTTTTTGTGTGATTTCCATCTCGCAGGTAACCTGAAGATTCATGAGGAGCTGGAGCAACTCGTGGCCGATTTCATTGGAGTCGAGTCCGCCATGATTTTCGGGATGGGCTTTGCAACAAACTCAATGAACATCCCAGCTCTTGTGGGGAAGGTACGCGATTCCCCACACTTTTCCCCACTCGCTGAATGAAGGAAACCCGCTAGCAATAAAGGTGCAATTTGCAAAGCACGGTAGATATTAACATAATTAGTTGAGCTTTTGTTTCCTTCTTGCATATGCTCTAAATTATTAAAAGAAAACCTACATCAACCACTAAATATTCCTGACCACCTCACTTAATTAAAGTTTTAATTAAACCTTGTAGTAGCCAGAATAAGAAGGTCCTGGGCATACATGACTGCTTCCAGGCAGGCAGACAAGCAAGGGCAGTTTTTATGAGCACTACTTAAGGATCTGACTACCCATAATCTGGCCTCTTGGCTCACCCACCTGCTTCAAGTGGAGCTGACAGAAACCAGCGGCAACGTGAAGCAGGAGTAGCTGCGTTTCAGCCGGACAGGAAGAAAAGGAGGGTTGACGGTTTTAAGTGATGAGAGCAGGCTGGTTTTATGAAGCTGAGGAGGTGCAGCAGCCCCTTCGGGCTGCAGCGCTGATGCTAACCCGGTGACGTCTGGGGGTCACCCCTCGCTCCCAGCTCCGTCCTGCAGGGACGGGGTGAGCTCGAACAGGCCTCTCCATGCAGGCGGAGCCAGATGAGAGTGACAGCTGTTGGTGGACCAGCTTGACCCCGGGCCATGCTGAGCGTATCTGTCACCATGCTGGTGTCAACACAAAGCCCCTCCCCTACCCCCCTTACAAGATTATTCCGATTAATGCAGTCAATTGCTCAGAGCCTCAGTGTTATATATGCTAATGCTCCGGAGAGAATTTCATGGGACAACTGAATTCATTTGCATGCTGATTTTTATAGCATATGAAGCATCACACTGTCCAAGTAAAAATTATAACAGATGAGCTGGTAAAAATTTTATCAGACATCAAAAGGAGGAGACATTTGTAGACGATTTCTATCCCTTCTGGGACATAAAAAGATTGTGATTAAGACATAAATGGGGGAAGAAGAAGAAGAGGAATGAGTTGACGGGTAATTGGCCATGTGAATCCTTTTTATTCGAAAAAGCACATTTGCATAACAGGATTGCTTTTTTTATGCTAAAACACATAAAAACCAAGACATCTCTTAAGGAACAGATGCATTACGTTGTTCACATGGTTGCAATTTTCACCCAATAAATAGTTGCCGGTTAACTGTTGTTTGTTTTATGCGACTGAATGAAAGACTCATCTTGCTCTTATCAGTCATTAAAATCAGGTTTACAATGAAATTTCATAAGATATTTTATTCCAGGCTTCATATTGTGAATATTAAACTGGAACTGTAAAGTCTTTTTTTTTCTTGTGTGTAAATTGTAGCTTTTTTCTGGTTTCCAGGGATGCTTGATAGTAAGCGATGAGCTCAACCACACGTCTCTAATCTTGGGAGCCAGACTGTCAGGAGCTACAATCCGGGTGTTCAAACACAACAGTAAGTTCATCGGCTCTCTCTTTTTATTTATTGCACAATTCATAAGAGGTGAGATCCAAATTGCAATTCAAGACTCATTCTTTGTGTGTTTATCACTGAGAGCAAACTTAATTTGACTTGAACCATTTTTAGGTCAGAAAAAGAGCTTGAGCTTCTCATTGCAGCGCTGCAAACTGCATCTTCTTGGTTATTTTCTGCTGTTCCCTAATTTTCTTTCAGAGTATTTGCAGATTTAGAGAATAGTATTGTATTTGCATTTCATATTAGTATGTTTGGGGTTATGAAGAGTTTTTTTTAACCAACCAGCAAAAATATCACCATTTATATGCAGCGAGCTTAAAATCTGAACTGTTGAACACTTAGGCCTTTTTATAAACAGTGACCTTAAAACCAAAAAGGTCACTATATATTATTGGTGTTAATATTTTAAGGAACAACACAAAGTGCCACATTATTTTGAAGTGGAGAAAAAAATATGCATTGTTCTCAAAGTTTCTAGCAAATTAAAGTCTAAAGAGTGTGATTCACATTAATATTTACCCCCAACTGAGACAATACTCTGCAGACGCCAGAGTAGATACTCAAAGTTTTGCCCTGTCAGTCTCTTGGCCATTCTAATACATTAATATACTTTTTTGGTTTTCACCCTGTGTTGAGCTCCATCCTTCTTCCTATTATGTTTGAGCATCTCTATCCTTGCTAAAGAAAAACATCCCTATGCTGGATGCAGATGAATTTTTAATGTTTTGGTCTCAACCAGGGAACTTTCCTCCAGACGTTTGCCGTTTCCACTACATTGCATGTAGCACCTGGAAGCATTGTGTCCATCATCAGTCCTGTCTCTGCATGTCTCAACTTCCCTCACAGTGTCCATAGCCATCCCACTTTCCCTCTTTCTAAGATCAAATAACGCTCCATTAGATGTCCAAAGCTTTGGACATTCTGCTTTAAGGTTCTGCCCAACTTCCCCCCCTGACCTGTCAGCTGTGTTCCGTTGTCTTCATGATGTTGTTTGTTCGCTTGTGTTGTCTAACGAACCTCTGAGGTTTTCACAGACCACCTGCATTTATACCGAGATTAACGTGCACACAGGTGGACTCTTAATTACTAATTAGGTGACCTCTGAGGGAAAGCTCGTTAGGAGTAAAGCAAGCTGAATACAAAATACACCACACACTTTAGATGTTTTCGCTGTGCATCATTTTTCTTCCACTTTGCGCTGAGCTGCTACTTTGTGTTTGTCTGTTATATAAAACACATTGAATATTTTTGGGGTTTGAATATTTGGCAAGACATTGTATCTGTTTAGTTATGTTGTTTTACGTGACGTTTGTTTTCTTAGGAAAAAAAACAGAAGACCGTGTACTGGATTCCCATCTATCTCAGGAACACCACCAACAGAACACCTTGAATAGGCTAGTCCTTTAGCAGCAAATGCATCCTGACAGGTGCAAGCTCAGTCAGTTATAGTTCCACCCATCAGACCCCCAAGGCCTGTCTAAAGGCAAAGAAGCCTCAGGCACCTGAACAGTAGAACACTTTTTGCCAAAAAAAAACCTTCGGCTGTGGACACTCAAGCCCTCATTTAGCTGAGTTACTTCTAAAATGGCTATAAAGTCACAAAAATATAGCCATGGTTTTACAGTGTTAGTTACTGGTGCAAGTCCTGGCAATGTGAAATCGCATGTTTACAGCAGCTGAAATGTTTATGATTTGTATCTTAGCAGAGCCGGATCTCCAACAATAGAGGAAAACTGGTTTGTACAGTCCAGGTTTGTGCATCCGAAAGCATGATGGCATTTCTCTGTTTTATTTTTTGCTATTTTTTCTTAGTGATTTGCTGCATGTATGGATCTTTGCTTATTAAAAGTAAGCTTTAGATCCTTTTGGCTTAATGTAGCTTAAACCAAAAGTGATTAAAGTATTATTGAAGCAACGTATTTGTTTACTTGTTTGTGTGCATGTTCTGTAAAGAAGAAGATAAGCATCTAGTCACACAATGTCACATGTCAGGTCAGAGCTTACCCTGAATCAGAGTGATACTGTAAAATAATCTCTCGTCTGGTCTCCTCTACGTAGATTTTGAGTTGCGCCGGATGCATTATGTCCTGTTGAGCTTCAGGAGGGGATATTAGCAGCAGCAGCAGCACCAGAGCATCTGCTGTCTCCTAAATGAACCTGTCTGCGTGGAGGCAGTAATATCGATCATCTAGACAGACTGTTGGCTGTGGCGGGGGCTTTTTCTGCAGCTCATAGCTGGACTGAAGTTAGATTTTAAACACAAAAATTCAGGAGAATCACAGCTGGTCGATACTGCCATCTGCTGGATTGTCACAGGAGATTGTGAAAGCGTACCCATATGGAAAAAGGACATTTTGGGAAATCACTCCTATGATGAGAAAATATTTCTATCATGATTTATATTAACTCATAGAAACGTTTTTCCTAGTATGCTTTTATATGTGTGTAGTTATGGCAGATACCTCACATCTGGATGCGTGTCAGTAGTTGTATTAGTTGATAGGAATGTGTCGGTGTTTACCCCGAGTCTTGCTCCATGGAAATAGGCACCAGCCCCACTGTGACCTGGATAACAGATGGATGGTTTGTTGAATGTGTTTCTGTCATACAGCAATGCTCTTTGTATTCTTAAATCTACTTTAGACAGCAACGTACAATCGTATTATTGCTTTATTTGAATCTACTGGTATATGCCTCACGAGAGTATTGCCCCACAACTAATCTACAGCTTACAACCACAATTTATAAAGATTTTATGTGATAGAAAAAAGTAAAGCGGCACATCATGTTGCACTAGAAGAAATCGCGTATGGTTTTAAATGGCTTCTTCTACGTGGACGGAACACGTAGAAGCCATTTACAAAACAACCTTTAACCACAATTACAGCCATGAGTTTTTTTTAACAGGTTTAACAGTGGGAGTGGTGAGCACAGGATGTGCAGTGTTCTGTCACAACGTGTGTTTTTAAGAGTTAGAGTTTCAGAGTAAAAAGTTCAGTTTTAATCTCATCTGATGAGTAGTCACACCACCTCCAGAAGGGTGTGAATATGTTTGTCATGCACTGTATGAACCGTCCTGATACTGTATACTTTATTGGGCAGATTTTGTAATATTATTCCATTTTTTTTCTCTATATTTACCTTGTCTTAATTGTTCTTTGCCTGCGTGTGCTTGTGTGTGTGTGTGTGTGTGTGTGTGTGTGTGTGTGTGTGTGTGTGTGTGTGTGTGTGTGTGCGTGTGTGTGTGTGTGTGTGTGTGTGTGTGTGTGTGTGTGTGTGTGTGTGTGTGTGTGTGTGTGT
>CAEGAF010054489.1:0-53792 GCA_903067075.1 Micropoecilia bifurca | reverse complement strand
ATATGTATTAACAACATATTATTTCCAAGGTATCTGGTGAAAAAGCAGACATGTTGCAAAGATACAAAACTGCATTATATGTTGTTTTGGTGCAATATTAAGCCACAAATTTCCTTCCTGTCCCCTGAGGTTGGCACTTACTGTGATAACAGCTTTGCTGAGGCACAGGGAGCCTCTGCAGCCGTACTCCCGTTCATCCTCCGACTTGTAGTAACTCAGTGTGTTGTTTTTTAGCACAACCCATCGGTCCTGCCATCCGTGTATATAATTCGTCCACTGAAAGCACAAAAAAAATAAAAAATTAGCAGCATGCAGTTATAGCTCCAAAATGCAATCAAAAATCTTTTCAGCAACTAATTAAAATGTAATTTTCAGGAGGTGAATTAAAATTTGAAAACTCATAACGCCATAGATAACAATTTGCAGGAATTACATACATTTTCTGAAGTAATTCACAACAACATTGGGTGTCCCTTAAGATACTCTTCACCCTGTACATGAATTACTTTAAAGTATATATTTATATTCTGTTACTTGTTAGATGTATGCCGATTTCACTGTTGTTTATATACCTGTAGAAGCTGAGCAGTGAAATAAAGGAGGACTGTCTTTTGTAATAGTTACGTAAAACATGTTTGCATCTCAGGATGAATAAAATTGTTTGCCTATCTATAAATAAAAATCCAGAAGTTGCAGCAATATATAAAGGAATAGACTTTCAGCATTACTTTATATGTGTGTTTAGGTGTACTAATGGATTCACAAATTACACATATTTTTAAAAAATCAATTTAATTGTTAACTTAAGAAATAAAAGGAAATATAAAGATAAGAAAGAAATAGTTTCACTTATGAGTCATCAAGAATACACATGTCTGGTCAACACAAACCAGAATGCCAATCAATACAAAAATCATGCAAAAAAAACTTAAAATATTAGTCAAACTAAGGAATTATGGGGTTGTTTTCCAGAGGAACTTTATTTAAACATTTTTCAGTTAACTAACTGTGTGGTTTAACTTTCCAATCTTGTTGTATATCATCAACCTGCCATCTAACGGACCTTAAATAGCCTTTATGTCACATTTACATGCCCTCCACTACTTGTGTTAATCAATGAGCTTTGCGATTTTCACAATGAGAAATACAGATAGAACAAAAGTCACGCGGCTATTAACTCGTGATTCTTGTAGGGTTGTGTTTACATATCCTTTTGAGACTATATGTGTGTTAAATCGCCAGAACTTACTTTGCTTAAAACTCCTCCGAACTCCACAGGCTGGCCGGATTCTGGGTCCACATCCTCATCCGAACCGGACGATGAACTCTTCTCGGACATTGATTTCCAAGTTTCAAGAAAGCCTGTCTCTGATTTTATCGACAGAACACCGCAGCTCAAGGTTAGAGGCTTGATTAGCTATCAGTTTAACAGCTCCACGGCCAAACTCGCAGTTTCTTCAAATTGTGATCCTAAACGTCAGCAAAATAAAGATAACTAGGCATTAAGCGTACATTCAAAACAAATAAAACTGAAGAGTGCTAATGCGATTTTTCCTTGACAGTTTGAATCAGCTAGATTTACTCATAAAAAGTTAGTCTGAAAGTGACAGCTGGGTCTCGGATTCTCGATTTTGCGGGCTTTGTTTTGAAACTGATGTCGAATACAAATAAGCCTAGCTAACTTAGTTAGCTAGGCTAAACGACGAAACTAGCTAACAGTAACTACAAATGACTAACAAATTGGTGCAATTCGCCGTAGGTACGGCAGCAGTAGTCGACAATATGCTCAAAAAAGGCCTTCGTGTTAGCGCAACACTGCAACTTCCACCTACTAGTAAAGAGCCAAAGAACAGCCTCCCTGCTGAAGTCCGCAGCTCAGTTAGCAGTAGCGGAGCTCTGACTAGCTCTGCTGGGGGAGGAGCCGCGGCCACGCTTTACTGTGTACCTGTCAAGTTGTCAAGCAACCGAGGTTACAGTCACACCGGAAACACCGTGGCCGCTTAAAATTAAAAGCCTTTCGACAAGTACGACAGCAACCGGTTTAACCTGCCCGGATTTATTGGTGGGTGTTATTAAATGTATTTTTATTAAAGTCTTGTAGAGTCTGTGGTGAGGATTGCTTGAACCAAAGTAGGTTTAAGCAACTTATCTGCATTTTATTAAGCTACATAAGTGGCGTTTTATTAAGCTACACAAGTGCTCACCTAAGTAAGAAAGTGATACACACGGTTTACAAAAGTTGCGGAAACTTTTGAATCACTGGCTACTGTTCCTGAAGTCATTTTAATGGGATATCAGAAAAGACACCAAAGTGACTTCAAGTTTTAGTCATAGAAGACAAAGTACTATCCCTCCCCACGACACTGCTTTTCTGATGTCATACATTTTTTACTAAAGGTGTGTGATACTGCATGTTTTGGTATCAATTCTGGTATCAATTCGATACCAAAACCAAACTGGTATCGTTGATACAAATACTGATTCCAATACTTTTTTATTTAAGTTTTATCATAAAACATCTGAGTTTTAGGTGTTTTTGTGGTTTTTTTTCCTTTTGAGTTATTTACTGTGAACCTAGGACAAGATTTGGACAAAGTTTATAAGTATTAATAACATTTTAACATGAGTTTTGTGCACTTTTTCTGAATAAACAAAGTGAAAAACATGATCAAAACAAAAGCTGTTTTGAGGTTGAGTTGAGAAACTGTAATGCAAAAATAAAACAAAAAATTTCAGAGCCATAAAATTTTCTTTATGAGGTTAGGAATACTTAATTATAATTATATTGATTATAACAGCTTTCTTGGGTTGTCAACTATATGTCTGTGGTTTTTAATTACAATTACATAATAATAATAATAATAATAATAATAATAATAATAATAATAATAATAATAATAATAATAATAATAATAACAAGTAAAATAATAATAAAAGATATTATAAATATTATCTTTATATGTATTATAAAGATAATACATATATTTATTATGAAGATAATAATCATTGTTATTACACAAACAAGAAGAAGGCGAAATTTATTACTTATTTGTTGTTTTAGAAAAAAATACTTTTTTTTCCGCTTTCACTTCCGACTTCGTCGAGGATGACGTATGCGGAAGTGCCACCAAAACCGCTTTCGTCATTAATTTTGAAAACATGCAACGACATAAATGTCAAGAGGGACATTTATTTCATATTTACATATTTCGTTTCCTTTTGTTTTTGTTTTCGTCCGAATCAAAGGGGGTAACAGAAAGCCCCACTGAACTGCGAGCCTGGTAAAGCTTGGTAAATCAACACAATCCGACTCGTTGTCGGAACAGTGACAGAATAAACCGATTCAGGATGGAGAATGGAGTTGGACCTACTAAGGAGGAGAACCTCCTGTCCAGAATGGCGCTCAATGACAACAAGGCGGGGATGGAGGGACTTGACAGGGACAAGATCAACAGGATCATTATGGAGGCATCAAAGGTAGATACGTTTTTGTTGCCAGAGATACGCCATGTATTCACATCCACTGACAGCTATTCACCTGAGATTATGTGACTAGCTTCGATATGTGTCATAAAAATTGGGCAAATAAATGGAAAGCTGCAGTTTACTATTGATCATTTGAGCGGAGAGATTCAGACATCACTTTTACTCCACTCTCCCTGTTTATAATAGAAAATACAGAAAAGTATGTTCATACACACTCTGAAAACGTGTGTTCTTAATAAAAATGGAAAAATAAAATACAAACTGGAACAAAATTTGTAATTCCACATTTTATTTTTTTTCTCAGTATCTAAAAGTTTCATCCATCAGTCCATCTTTCTCATGTTTCTCCTAGGTTCAGTAGCTAAAAGGTGACAGTTGTAGAAAAACCGTCACCCTCATGAAGTTTTGCATTCAGACTTAAAAAGAACTGAAGATCAGACCATTTAAGTTAGGAAAAACATTGAGCTTTCACTTCGAAAAATGTGTAGGAACGTTGCATCCTGTTGTAATACAGAAGTACGGTAAATATAACCCCTGTTAGTGATTGTCTTTTTCTTGCAGGGATCCAGATATTATGAAAACGAGCTGAAGAAAGAGCAGCAGGTGAACCAGCGAATTGAGAAAATGATGCACCAAAAGGCTCAGATCACAGAGCAACTCCTACAGAAAGCACAAGCACAGGTCAGACATCATAGATAACGTAATTGAAGAATTATTTAAATCCAACAAATTAGTAAATTTAAAAAATGTAAAAAAAAAAAAAAAAAAATTCTCTGTGTAGGTGGAAAAGATGGCATCTGAGCTTGAGAAAAGTCGTGATCTGAGCAGAGTAATTGTGCATGTGGACATGGATGCCTTTTATGCGGCTGTAGAGATGAGAGACTGCCCTGAGCTGAAGGACAAACCCATGGCTGTCGGATCTATGAGCATGCTGGTGGGTTACGATGTCCAAGAAACAATTTTCATTTCAAATATTTGTGAAGTAGAACAAATATGGTTTTGCTCCCATTTATCTAAAGTCAGAATTCTTTTTTTGTTTTGATTTCTTAACTGGTTTCCAGTCCTGTAGCAAAGTCCTGTAATTTTAACTACAACTTGCAAAGTTATTGAGATAAAAATACACATTTAAAATCACAAAACTACAGAATTTATTCTTTTTTTTTTGAGAATTCAATGGTGAAAAACTATTATTATTATGAGGAAGCCCATATCCGTGGAGAAGCGACAGAAGATGGTCTGAATTGACGGGAACATTGGTGGAGCTAAATCCAGGAGAATACTGGAGTAATGAAACCGTCATAATGTTAAAGTTATTTCCTTTTTTTGTCATTTTCAGTCAACATCAAATTATCATGCCAGGAAATATGGAGTCCGAGCGGCCATGCCTGGCTTCATTGCAAAGAAACTCTGCCCCAGCCTGGTCATCCTTCCTCTTAACTTTGCCAAATACAAAGCTGTGAGTGAGAAGGTAAGAGCACAAACACACACACACACACACACACACACACACACATTTCTACACTGGACTTTTGGGAGGACGTGATCATGATTTTTATCTTTCAGATTAGGGAGATTTTTGCTGAATATGATCCTAACTTTCAGCCAGTGAGCCTGGATGAAGCCTACTTAGATTTTACAGATCACCTGGAGCAGAGACAGAGATGGCCGGAGTCCTCACGTTCGCACCGCTGCAGATCCAGGAGCAACACGCCAGGCATGCATGCATTACATAATAATACTGATAGACAGGTGCATCTCAGTAAATTAAAATATTGCTAAAAAGATCATTTACTTCAGTAAATTATTTCTATATAGATTTATTGGATACAGAATAACATACTTCAAACGTCTTTTTCTTTTAATTTTGGATGATTTTGGCTTAAAGCTAATGAAATCCCAATATTTGTATCTGTGAAAAGTTGAATATTACATAACACAAATGCACAAAAGGATCCTTATTGCCCTCCTAAAGAGCATGTTTCAGTACTCCAGGGTTTCCCGCAGTGTACTGTAAGCCTGGCGGGTCACCAGGCTTTACTTTGTGCCCCCACCGGGTTTAGCAGTGCTTATTTATTTAAGTTTTTTTGTTTTTTTTTTATGTTTGCATTTTTTTAAAGACAAACTTTAAACATTTTTAAATCATAAACACGATGGGCTGCTGGATGAGTGACTGCCGAGAGCCCCAACCACAGGGCTTAGCAAGTTTTCTGAGGGGAACCTTGTACTCTGCAATTCTGTATATGGATTCTGTATTTGCTCCAGGCTCCTTTTTGTGGCTCATAACGGGGTCGAGATTCCTTCAGTTCGTCAGCATTATTGGCTCTTGTGCCTCTCATCCTTTACCCTGTTGATTGTCCTCCGCTTACTATCACAGGTTTTCCTTCATCTCAATTTTCCACTTCATTTGTTTGGATGCAGCACTTTGTAGCAATGAACTTTCTGGGACTTGCCTCCCTTGTGGAGTGTGCCAGTAAATGTCTTTTGGACAAGTCTGAGTATAAAAGACACAACGTAGCATTTCTGAAATAAAAATGATCCTTTTTTTGTGATATTCTGCTTTTCAGATAAGTCAAATACAAAGTTTTCATTAGCTATAAGTCACTTATTAAAATCAGCACGAATGAATCCTTGAACTGTATCCCTCTGTGCTATAAAAACCAAATGTCACTTTTTCAAGCAAACTACTCAAATAAAATAACTTTTTAGATGCATCTTAATAATGATTTGTGATGAATTTCTTTTGTAGACCTGAAAGCCTCATCTCTTTCTTACAGCTGACGAGTCTGATCAGACAGAAGAAGGGAGAGACCTCTCCCCAGTCCTGTTTGAGGACAGTCCGGTCTCCTCTGAAGGGGACGCCGCTGGCTCCTTTGAACAGTTCGGGACGTCTGTTGAGGAGGCCGTGAGAGAAATGCGCTTCCGCATTGAGCAGAAGACTACGTTGACTGCCAGCGCGGGTGAGAGGGAAGAAATTACTAAATCAAATTAGTGTGTGTTTTTTTTAAATGCATCTTATATGAGTGCAATAAAGACTAAAATTTAGTTTTATTAGTTGTACTACTTCCATACTTACCATATTTTCCACACTATAAGGCGCACCAGATTATAAGGTGCACCTTCAATGAATGGCTTATTTTAAAAACTTTTCATATATAAGGCACACCGCATTATAAGGCGCACAGAATAGACACTTCAGTAGAGGCTGGAGTTACGTTATGCCTTCCACTAGAAGGAGATGCACTAAAGTGAACGTCAACAAAACAGTCCGACTCGGGTCGGTGAGGAGAGCCTTCTGTGACTGGGCCGGGGCCGGACGATGGTCACCCTTCTCTGTTTACGCACAGCATGTTCATGGAGAACGTGGTGCTAAATGACATGCAGATGACCTGATTCTAGACAGTCGGTAGGTAGATAGGTCAGTCAAACTTTATTAACAAACCAGCATTCTGACAACTATCCCAGCATGCACCGCACGCTTCTTCTTCTACGGGTGAAAATTAAGTCGGCGGCTGCTTAGCGTAGTTGCCAGACCTGTTGTGGCTCAATATTGGTCCATATATAAGGCGCACCGGATTATAAAGCGCACTGTCGGCTTTTGAGGAATTGAAGGTTTTTAGGTGTGCCTTATAGTGAGGAAAATACGGTAATCAAAGCAATTGAAATAAATATATGAATTGGTCTTTGTTACGTTCTCTAGGAATCGCTCCAAACATGATGCTTGCCAAGGTGTGCAGCGACAAGAACAAGCCGAACGGACAGTACAGGCTGCCCCCCACCAGAGAAGCTGTCATGGACTTCATCCAGAAACTCCCTGTTCGAAAAGTAAAGCACAAATGACCCAAAGTTTTATGTCGACATATGTGAGAGAACATGTTAGTTTCTACTCTGAACCTCTCTAATTAGTGTTAGTTCTAGATGAGATCAATGATGCATCGCTACATTTTATTGTCATCTGACTGCATCATGTAAACTTCAGTTGGCAGGATTTTTTTGTTTTCAGTTACCTGACATTTAGTCATATCAAGTTTTTGACACTAGAAGGACCTGTTTGGTCCTTACATATGTTTATGCTCAGGCAGCTCTTTAGATAAAGTATTTACCCCCCAAAATATTAAGCTTCTAGATTCTGTCCTAAATATCAGATGCAATCTGAGGATATTCACATCCATGGAGTACTTGTAATATTTTTAGCTCTGAATGTGGATTTTCAGAGGCTGGGAAAGATCATCGCTAAAGATTAAAGTCTGAAAAGTCTTCTAACCACAACACATCATAATCTAGAGTTTACAGCTGGATCAGGGTGTTTGTTTGATGAAAAAACTGGGAGTTGAGGCTCACAGATCTTGCAGATTCCCCAGCAGAATTGTAAAAGAGAAAAGAATGACTCAAAGCTGAAATTTTGGCTAAAACTGTGATTTGCTTGTTCAGGTTTGTGGCATTGGGAAGGTGAGTGAGAAAATGCTGAACGCTCTGGGCATCACCACCTGTTCAGATCTGAGCAGGCAGATGGCGCTGTTGTCCTTGTTGTTCTCCCAGACGTCTTGGCATCACTTCATCCAGATTTCTCTGGGCTTGAGCTCCACACACATACCCAGGTATCGTGCCGTATTTAGTGCAGTTCAACACAGAGAAGAAAAATCAATAATAATAATTTGATACAAAACAAGAAGAGCTCATTCTCCCTGTTCTTGGTTCCTTATAGACATGAAGAAAGAAAGAGCATGAGCACTGAAAGGTTTGTTTTCAAGTGTACATCTACAGCATGAATGCAGTGCAAGTATACTATTTGTGTCATTTGATTTTTAACTCTGATTTTTGTTGACAGGACGTTTAAAGAACTGAGTAAACCCGAAGAGCAGCTTTCTTTATGCAGGGAGCTGTGTGACGATCTGGCAGAGGACTTAAAGAAAGAAGCCCTGAAGGTATTAAATAAGAGTTTTGTATTGTAGTTTCCATGTGGAGAAAAAGGTTATTTGGTTTCTGCACTCAGTATTGGGCCCAGCCTGGGTAAAGATCTATAAAATGCCTTAAAATGAATTGAGATTTTGTTTGCAGGAAAATAATCTGGAAATTAAAAAACTAATAAATAAATAGGCCTCTCTGGCATATATTCATATATGAAGGTATTTAAGATGAATAATAATGTAAGAACACTTTTCCCTGGAATATGTTATTGTCTCGCAAAGAGCAAGGGTCACCAGAGTTAAACAAGTAGAAATGTTACTTGACACACGTGAGTTATAGGTTCATATTGGTGAGAAAACGACGTCCTATTCTTGACCTTCCAAGAATCACTTTGACTCTCAGCTGATTTTCATGCAATATCCTTAACTTGTCCATTTCCTTTCGAATCGATAGAGGAGGATGTCGAGGTCTCAGTGCAGCCATTACCCCCCTGCCTGAGTCCCCTGATAGCAGGAGAAAATGGAGGCCATTAATGAGACAGCAGGGGCAACTATCAGCCTAGGCAGCATCCCCACTCCTGGATCACATGACTATAAAAACTGACAAAATGCACAAAGACAGATCAGTGAATGACATGTCACATTACACAGATTTCCATCTCCCTTCTGTTTTCATCATCTTGGGAACAGGCCTATTGATTATTGGGAAATCAAAGAGAAACATTTTCTCTTTTAAGTGCGATTTCCTCTTTTACTCTCTGTTTTGATAAGGGCAAGACGGTGACTCTGAAGATCAAGAACGTAAACTTTGAGGTGAAAACCAGGGCACAGACGCTCCCGTACGCTGTGGCCACAGCAGAGGACATCTTTGCTGTCGCTAAAGACTTACTGAAAACGGAAATAGAAAATGAAAACCCCCAGCCGCTCCGACTGAGACTCATGGGTAAAAGTTCATTCAACATTACAAAAAGGCACATCGATTACCATTTTTCTAATAAATTTAAATGAACCGTCTTGAGCTGCACATTACCTTACTAAAGTACTCAAAGCTCAAGAAGGTCTAAGTACTTTTTTGGTATTCAACCATAAAATTTAATGTGCGTTGTTGAACATTAATTTTGATTTTGTGCATGAGTGTGTCTCTTTTTCTTCCATGTCTTCCAGTTCTGCACTACTTTGTGTTGGTTTGCCACATAAAATCCTAATAAAACACATTAAACAGTGATTGTGACTTAATGTGGAAAAATTCAGAGTTCACAAATACATTTCAAAGGCATTTGGACCTGGTGTTGCATTGTAAGATTTGAATATTTTGCCTTTGTGCTTGCAGGTGTTCGAATATCTGCCTTCATTAGTTCAGATGACAAAACACCGATGCAGAAAAGCATCATTAGCTTTCTTCAACCGGGCAACGCAGACCGTAGTCGCTCTTCCCCAATGAAGCATCAAAAGCCGGAAGTTGGGAACTTGTGCGATGACTCGGTCCAAACCTCTCAGCTTGTAGATGATCCCCCAGTAGAGAATGGCCAGAAACAAAACAAGGTTTTTTGGAGGAGTAAGCAGAGGGCCAATGGTGAGGAACCACAGCAGTCTTTCTTTCAAAGAGCTCATGCTAAAAGACTAGAACTCCAGGCTGCAAAGCCAAGTTCACAGGATGAAGGATGTGAGGAACATGTTCCCGTGGTTACCCATAACAATTGGACAGAGTCACTGAAACAAGCAAACCCAGACCACTGCACCGTTCAGGATCTTTCTGAAAACGAACTGGCTTCACCCGTGCAACCTCATGCATCCACGTCAGGCTGTGGGACTCCCGCAGGAACCTTCACATGTCCCGTGTGCTTCGCAAAAGTGAAGACAACTGATCTGAATGTCTTCAACAGGCACATAGACTCGTGCCTCAGCGATGCTGCGAGGAGGGAAGACGAAGCCTCGGGCTCCGAGTCGGATCTGGATCCAGAAGACGACCATCGAAAATCTGCAGTTGTGACCCAAAAACAGGAGAAGCCGTGTGACCTTAAAAACGAGGCGTCGGCAAGCGGCGGAGAGCTGGACTTAGACAGAGTGTCACCTCAAGAAGGCCAACAAACCTTAAAGAACAATTTGGTTTCACTGATTAGAGTTGACAAGAAGCCTGTGGTGTTACAGCAGCAGTCATCCCTCAGTAGGACTCCTCTCCTGACTTGCCCCGTATGTCAGCGGACCCAAGATACGGACGACCTCGCCGTCTTCAACCACCATGTGGACCTCTGTCTCAACCAGGAGATCCTGCATGAACTCGGAGGACAGACGGCCTTTACTGGAAAACCACCTGCCGTTAAAAATAGCTTCAGCGTAGGTAAGTGTGTGTCCTTTACTTCACGTCTCATTAGTATCAGCTTTACTGATCAAATGTGAGCGTCATTTTAATTCTAGGTTTACAGAACATTATGAATTGATCTGTTCTTACCTGCCTCTATTATCATGCAACATGTACAAAACACAAAGTACAAAAAATAAGTACAACCTTTAAGTTGCGATGGGTTTTAAGTAAACCAAAAACCATTGGAAAACGTTAAATCTCTTGTATAAATTACGATCGAAGCATTGTGTATTTTTGTCTCTCTTAATATTTTATATAAAATTAAGCGCTCCTAGAACAGGATCCATGCTAAATACATCCTGCATCAAAAAAATGTGTTACGAAAAAGGCGAAAAGGTAAAACCGGTCAGCAGCAGCAGAGAGAGAGATATGTTCTCCTCTTTATCTACTGAAAGGTTCATTTTGTTCAGCAGCTTCCTAGATAATGAATTACCCGCTAGTTGGGCTCTGGGTTGCTTTTTTATAGGTCTTAAGGAAAGAAACAGCAATGTAAAAAAATGTCCATAACCTATAAGCACACCCTGAAGAAGCATTGTCTCGTTTCAAAGGGCTCTCAGTGACCTATGACCCTGTCATTTACTGACTATGGCACTGTATGGGAAGTTCTTATTGATCCCGACAGAGGAAGGACATCTCATTTCACCTCATGACCCCTCGCTGGCCCCGGCCTCTCAAATGGCTAAATCACTTTCTATCTTATCTATCTGCAACAATGAACCAAAGCCTGGTTTCCTCTTAAACGATCCTGCTTCTGGAGGTCTGGGCTTTATGTTGCTGGAGATGTGTTACACATGACTGTTTTTTTCTTCTTCTTTATTAAAGAGATCAGAAGAGTTCCTTTTCTCTTCCATGTAACAAAGTGATTGTGTGTCTCTGCTTGCAGACAGTGGACATCCCCTGCCAAGACAAGCAAGCAAAGGCAAAAGCAAACGGTGAGCCAGTTTGTTTTTCTATATGCTATCTTCATATCTTTGAAGTTTCTTGCATTTTGTCATATTATAAGCACACTTGAAAGCTTTTAATTTGTTTTTTATGTAAGATACCTGGACAGAACAATATAATTGGGGCCACGAAAGGAAAATTTAATGTTAATTTAAAACGAGACAAGCAAGGCTTGTGCCTTTCACCTTTCATGGTAGTAACAGCTTTAACTCTTCTGATCTAAACCATTGCATTACAGCTCCAGATGTGGGTTTTGGACTGTAATGCAATGCTTGAAGTTCCACCTCACTCTCAAAGTCTTTTTCAGCCTCTATCAGCTTTTCTATTTGAATGTCCCTGTGTTTAGTTCCATTCATTTTCCCACCATTTTCTGAGTAATGGGGGTTGTATGCAAATGCATGTCACAGATTTCAGATTTTAATTAGTTTTGTTTCTTTTTACATATGCAGCAAACCCTTAACTGGGACTCCTAAACATGTTTACGAGCCAAATGTTTTTTTTGGGGGGTGGGGGGGGTTTGTCTGGTGTCTATATTACTGTTGGAAATACAATTTAAAAAGTATTTTTTCTTTCACATCACATTCATGTGCAACACATAAAATCCATATAAAATACAGTGAAGTTGGTGATTATAACACGACAAAAAGTGCAAGATCGATACTGAATACGATTTCCTTTGCGAGCGCCCTAGTAACGACCATTTCCTGTGCATTCACCTCTTGTCTTAGACGAGACACGCCGTCCTCTCCTCCATCTAAAAAAGCCAAAAGCCTTGGACTTTGCAACACCATCGACAAGTTCTTCAGGTGACAGTAACCGTGTGGGAAAATATCAGTCTGACTTTTCTTGTTTTCTGCAGTCAAGAGACACCAGACTGAGGATTTTTATGTCGTCTAGTTTTATTCAGGCCAGGGCCTGAGCCGAGCCGCTCCACACACAAGGACACATATTTAGCTTTCTGCTGCGACACCAAGCTGAGCACTTTCACTGATTCACTTCTTTTAAGCCATGAGCAAAAGTAAAGGTGACAAGAAGTAGTTTAATTGCAGAATAGTAAGGATTTTTAAATGACTATGAAGTTTGCTGATTCCAAATTCTTTTGTCAATGAAGACAGATAGATAAAAACTTTAATAATGTTGTATAAGTATGGTAATTTAAAGATGAGGATATTTGCTACCTATTCTATCTCTAAATTATTTTTCTTCTATTTTCATAATTTGTTGTTGTATTTCTTGCAATTAATAAATATTGAACTTGAATTGTTACTGTTGAACTTGTTGCTCATTCATTCTCCATTAGCTACTGATGTTTTAGCAAGGAAGCAGGCATTCTGATCGCTTCATCCAAAGAATATCCATGGAAAGTTGAGTGGAAGAAAAAATGTGGTAGATAAAAGTACTCAAGTAACAGGAATAAGAACACATGTGAGAGAATTTTGAGGTAAAGATCGATCAAGATTTTGAGAGAAGATTCTCGAGTCATGGACTGGAGCAGGACTTGGAGCTTTATATTTATCCTGGACTACAAATATCACTTTCCATGAGGCCTTTAAAACAGATGCAGTTTTTTTTTTGTTTTTTTACCTTGGCCAACAAGAAAAAAAAGGAGAGTAGTGCTGCTGGTTTGCAAGTGTAGGCTTGCATTTGGATGTGTTGTCTGCTGTAAGCCAAAGTTATTACTATTAGAAATAGCAGTCTTTAAAAAAATCACTTTGTGTTTAATGATTTTGTTATTTTGCTTTTTGGATAGAATCACTGAAATAAATGTCAATATTTCAATTTATTGAAACTAACGTATCAACCTAAATAACGTGAAAACGAGCATTTAGTTGATCTGCGTAAATCCTGCACTAAAGTCAACAAAATGCTGAGCATTACATTGTTATGTCTTTTATTGAAAGGTAAATACTGTGGTTCTGCCACCCGTTAGTCACATACACAGCTGAGGCAAATAGCGTTTAACATCATCAGCTGACTTTTTGTGGGTGTGAGCAGCGAAAGCAAACATGGATCAACCTTTAGAAAACAAGTGAACGCTTCCATTTAAAGTCCTGCTGTTTCTCTTCAGACTGCGAAGCTGAGTAAAACGGTTTGCCTAAGATTTTACAAAGAACCTATCCATATTAAGTTAAAATGGAGAGAAGGGTTTTGTCTGTGAGGACAAAGATGAAGGATCAATGTCCCAAGAAGGAAAAGCTGGACCTCCCAAAGTGGATGCAACGGGATAATTTCAGGGGACTGAGAAAGCACTCGGACAGAGGGACTGATGATGAGAGTTTTGACACCAGCGAGATGTGTGAGTATTGCGACAGCAATCAGAAAAACTGGAAAATAAAAATATGTGAGAGGCTTTAACATGGCTTTAACAGTATTTATTTAATTTTAAATCAAATGTCTCTCAAAACACGACCATGGACGTGCTTTTGTAGCGTTGTGTGTTCTGGGTGCTCAAACATACAGTATGTTGTATGGATATGCTAACATATGCTCCATATAACATGGATTTGATCAGAAGATCCTGGGCAAACTTTTAATAGAAGCAGCAAAGACGGACATTTGCCTTTTCATTAAATTTCCTTTTATAAATTGTCACATAGTTGTATTTATCTGAAGTTAAGGACAAGGAACAGGATGACTTTCTGCTGATTCACAAGTTTGTGGTGAAATAACATGCAGTTGGTGTGAAATCCCCTGTTGTGTTGAACAGTACTCGACACCGAGAAGCAGTTCATGGAAGCAACAAAGCGGAATGATGTGAAAACCATGAAGCATCTTGGAAAAAGTCTGAACGTCAACGCCAAGAACGTGGTGGGTAGAAAAAGTGCTTGTCTTTTTGATTTTTGAGGGACATAAATAAAGTATCTTGAAGAATAAGTGTTTGGCAGAAACTTTCCACGATGAAGCAGTAACGTGATCTATAACTGCAAAACAGCACAACAGGACAGCCCTTCACTACGCAGTAGCAGGCAAAAACAAGGAAGCAACTCAGTTCCTTCTGCAGCGCAGGGTCAAAGTGGACCAAAAGGACAAGGTGAGATGGTTGGAAATGTGTTTTTTTTTAAAGAATAATAGGTTACATATCTAAGTATAACTTTGTGTTTTGATTGTGGCAGTATGGCATGGCACCCATTCATCTAGCTGCCTGGTTTGGCAGCTTGGAGATCCTGAAATTACTAGTGCAGGCTGGAGCTGAGCAGAAGGTTGAAAATGAGGTAAAATAAAATATGATGAGATTCTTTGACTTACACAGAATACACACATGTACCTAATTTAACATAGCAATAAGTAAAGTGAGGTGTGTACATTTTGTAGAAAATCTGCTCACAGATTTGTCTTTTTCTTCTTCAGGAAGGACTGAACATCATGCACTGCGCTGCCATCAACAACCACACTGAAATTGTAGAGTATATTATCAATGATATGCAGATGAAAGAATTAAACAAGGAGGATCAGGTATATGTTTTATTAGAAAATAGAGCTACCTCATTATGAAACACAGCATATTTATAAAGTGCATCTGGAACATGCGGAATCATTTAGTTCAGTTGCATTCAGTCCATCTAAATTTACATCTGCATCAGTTAGCGAGTGATGAACCTGAAATGCAATTTATTTGTCCTACTAGTTTACTTAACATTTGTATCATTTAGGTAATGTGTAAGACTGCAATGTGGAAGCCTTTTACTTCAAAGACAACCAAACTTTACGATCATCACAGTCAAAACTGAACATAATCAAAATAACTCCTTACCCACAGTGAGACATGGTGAAAGGAACATAGTAATGTTACTTTTCTTAAGATGGAACTGGGGGGTTTCTGTGAATGACTTTATGACAGCGATAAATGCCATGATGTCACACATAATCATGGGGATTTGGATGAGGGAAAAGTGGATAGATATCAAAAAGTCAAGTTGTGGAGAAAGATTCCTGCCAGTGAGTACTGAGGGATAAAAAACTGCATTGAATGTCAGGCTGTGCACATCTATGCAGCAGAGTGATTTCAGTGATCATGTTTTACTTTCAAAAGCTTTTGTTCTCAGTTGAATTATGCAGAACATATGAAATCAGAAAGAATGATTTACCTTATCGACCTCAGTCAGTTTTATTTGAAATAAGGTTGTGGATTTATTTATTTTTGGATCCATTGTGTGTTGCTGTCCTCACCTGCATTGTTTCCCCTTATGTATTCCAGTCAGGACATCGTCCATTTGCACTGGCAGCAGAACGTGGGAGTGTTGAAATGTTAAAAATACTGATGGAGCCGTACAACATGGCCACAATGAAGCCCAACAAGGTCTGAGCGTCTGAGCCACCTGCAGGATGTTGTTGCATCTTGTTCCTAGTATCACTCAGGCTGTCTCTGTGTCACACCTGCAAAGAAGCTCAAAGTCAAACCCTCTTTGATGTGCTGCTGTTTCCCTCCCCTCCTTCTGGCAGAGAGGGGACACGCCCCTGCACTTAGCTGCCAGGAACGGCCACTTGGACGCCGTCCAGCTGCTGCTGCAGAGCTTTGATTCTCGGGATGAAGTCAATATGGTAGACAATCAGAATAAACCGTATCTTCTTTTCTTGGTGTTCGTGGATAATCCACTGCTGAATGTTGGTTCTACTTGGGCTTAATCAAGACCAACGAAACACGGTCGCGTTATAGCAGCCACATACTGTGATCTAGCATCAACTTGAGCTCTGACCTCTGGGCTGTAATGTAATTTCATGGTTCATAATTTCAAGGTTGTTTTTATAAGCATATTATACTAAATAACTAGTTGCTTTATCTTTGCTCCTGTGTTGCAGGACGGTGAGACAGCTTTGTACCAGGCGGCAGATAACAGTCAGGAAGAATGCGTCCTGGCCCTGCTGGACGCCGGCTGTGACCCCAACATCCTCACAGTGGTACCGACCGATCTTAGATTAAAAGAGCGATTCATAATCTGCTGCCATTCATTTACTCATACTGTTTAAAAAACTGCCTAAAACCTGCCAATAAGGCCGAACTCCTGTTCTTTGCAGACCAAACGCAGTGCTCTCCATCCGGTCTCCGAACGCGGAGACTCGTCTCTTGTCCAACTCCTTTTGGAGTACAATGCCCATACAGATGCTCAAAACCAGGTGAGGAGACACAAGCCAGCTGGGAGCGGTACATTTCCTTCATCCTTCTCAGCACTGGTGTGTCTTACCTTGAATTATTATTTATTTGGGGTGGTAATATAAATAAATGTGTTTGCTCCAAGCAGCTGGAGGCTCCTCTCCACCTGGCAGTGAAGAACGGTCACATCCCTGTTATCCATTCTCTTGTAGCAGCAGGCCGCAACATTAACGTAGTCGACAAGGTAGGATCAACCTCACACAGAGAAACTGCAGCGCGTCAGGTCACAAACTTTCACACATTAATTAGCAGATATGATGTTCTTCTTTTTGGGAATTTTTCAGTAGGTTTGAGGGAAGGAGTGGGGAAGGAAGTAGGAAAAAGAAAGAGACAGATGAAAGAAAAGGACAGAAAGAGAAAATGAAAAAAAAATCAGAAGAGTGAGTTAGTAAGGATGGAAAAGCTAAGAGGAATATAAGAAATTAAAGCAGGAAGGGACGTGAGAAAGGGAAAAAATGGAAGGGAAATGAGGAGAAGCAAAAAATAAGGGAGAGAAGATTGAAATAATAAAATGAATGACAAAAAAGTAAAATAACTGATAAATACATTTATTTGAGCTAACAGAGAATGACGTGATATATATATATATTTTTTTCTATGCAATTTTCTGTATCTGGACCTTGAAAATACTTGAGGTATCCAGACAAAGTATGAACCCTGATAAGACGCCTGATGTCCTGTTAGAGACTTCAGACCGCGCTGCATCTCTCAGCAGAGCTCGGCAGGACCGAAGTCGTGGAAATGCTGCTAAAATCTGGTGTGGATCTACAAATCCGGGACAGAGTGAGAATACACACATGGTTACAGCACAAAATCACCTCAAGACAGTCTGACGTATAATGCATTTATGGCACTGCACAAGCAAAGTACATCAAAAAAAGAAAATTGTGTCGAAAATGACACAACTACTGTTGTTATTCTGCTTTACTTTATCAATCTGCTTTTCTGTGCTGGATCTGGAGTAGCAGGGTAAAACGGCTCTGGGTGTGGCAGCCAGAGCAAACGAGGTGATCATTGTGGACATGATCATTAAAGCTGAAAGATACTACAGCTGGAGAAAGGTGAGGGGGAAAAAAATCCAAATATTAGCTGATGAGGTTGTAGCGTTTATATGAGCTCTGTCTTCAGGGCTTCAAATTCATACAAAATTATTTATTTGGCACCAACACATCCTCAATTAGCTGCATTTCCTCTAATAACATTAAAGGATCCCATGTGAAAAAGAAAAAAAGAAACATTTGACAGGCAATTTACCAGAAATGTAATTAAAGATATGCATGATTCACTAACATTATTGATTGCAGACATGCTCAGCTCTGACATTCATATTGCTAATCATTTGTTTTGGTGCTTTGCCAATAACCTCTCCCCGTACCGCTGTGTTTTCAGGGGCCGATGGCCTTTATCAGCCCTCTGACGTGATTTAATTGCCCTTTCAGGCCAACCCAGAGCTTAATGAAAGCGTTCACAGCGAGCATCCGCTAACGTTTAAACTTGACCACCGGAACGAAACCAAGCAGCTCCGTTCTGCTGCCTGGCGCCTGGCGTACGAGCTTCTGAAACCCGGAGACTGGAAAAGGCTGGCGGAGAACTGGGCCTTCACTAAGGAGCAAGTGGCTGCTATTGAGGATCAGTGGACAGGTGGCGCAAAAACCAACACACAGGACTTTAAAAACTAAAATCAGTTTTCATGGAATCACTGTTCAAGTTCAAGTCACAGGGCGTAGACTACAAAATGAGTCCTATGCACTTTTACACATCATAATTCCATAGTTTTAAAGACTCGTAGCCAGAGTGCTAATCTTTAGCTAATCTTTAAATAGAAATAGAAAATATTCTAAACTAATACTTGTTTAATATTTCCAAGTCAGACTTTAAAGAAGTAGAAAAAAACCCTCTCAGAATGTAAGGAAGTGAGTGAATGACTGACGGCTGGTTGGATAAAAGGATGAAAAAACCGGGATATGTGGGCAGATGAATGAGCAACAGATGATCTGATCAAACAGGGTGAAGGATGTAGTCACAGGTTAGATGTATGAGGAAGGGATTAATATTGAGATGCACTGAAAGTAGAAAAATAACAGGCAGAAAAGCATAAATTGACAGATTTATGGACGGGTGAACGAAGGATTTGACACAAGGCATTTTAAGCCCTAGTTGGGTGTCTTGAGTGCAGCTGGGTGAATGCAGTTCTAGGGTAAATCATTTCGAGTGGCTAGCTTGACTAGAAAAGTGCTGTATAAAACTCAGCCCATATGAATACTAATGCCCATTTCTCCTACTTACTCAAAGGCTAGACGACACAGGAGCCCTGTAATCAAAACACCTCCCTGTTGAACTCACAGCTCTCGCTTCAAAACGTCTCGACGGGTCGACCAGCTTTCCTGACTCTTCGCCGTTGTGTTTGTTTGGCTCCCAGGTCAGCACAGCTACAGAGAGCACGGCCACAGGATGCTGCTGATCTGGCTCCACAGGGAGGAGCTCTCTCAGTCGAATCCTTCCAAGCAACTCTACCAGGATCTCATCCTCACTGGGAACAGGAAGGCAGCTGGTACCTTTAACCAACCTGCATGCAAACATGGCTCTGTGCCGGTGTACGGTGTTCAATCAAATGTCATTTCGTCTTGCAGATAAGATTCGGACGGAGGCAGAGAACACCGGCAAGAGTTGCTGCATTTCATGATCCGTTTTGTCTGCTTAATTATCAACCATGGATTTCTGTAATAAGTTAGTGGTAAAAGCATTTATTTAGGAAATAGCAACGCGCTACTGATCAGTAAAATATGACTTTGCATTGAGAAGGTAAGCAGCCATTGCTGCTAGATTGTTTCTAAATCATGAATGGATGCACAAAAATGATTTTATGCAATAAAATCCACGTTCATAATGTGCATAATTTAAAAGCAAACATCTGACATGAGGTAAAACTCAGTTTATAACCCTAAAATGTAAATAATAAGTAGATATTTCTACTACTCTATCTGCTATGCCTTTACATAAATGAAAGCCAACTAAAAAAAAAAAAAAACAACAGCACAGAGGTAAATCTGTTGTAGAATATCAAACTTCACACGAATGTTTAAAAGACAAATGAGGATTTTTGCATAAAATAAATTAAATGCTATCACTAAATTTAATGCACCAGGGGGTGATCATTCCACTTGCTTGATCGAGTGGACGCTGCATGTGCTGGTGTGTGTTCGCGATGTCGGTCTGCCTACAGCGGACGTGTGGCTCTGCTGGGACGGCCGAGGAAACTTTGAAGCGATAGCCTGTCCGACCGTCAGCTGGAAGAACAGAGAGAGAGAGACATTTTATAGCTTCAAACAGCTGGAGGCTACACTTAGTGTACACCTTGAAGTGCAGATCTCCACCACCTGTCATACCTGCGTAATAGGATGATGGCGTTCTACTACGACAGAGCTCATTGGTGGAGCTAGTCCCATCACTTGAAGGCTGCCGTGTGGGACCTTACCGACATCGGCTCGCGCAGTGATGCGAGCCGTCACGGACTTTGAGGGTTTCTGTTGACCTGCCGTCACAATCCGAGCAGCAGACTGAAAGAACATGGTAACACAGCAGCATTTAGAGGGGAAAAAAAGCATTTTATGGATGTAACAAGTAAATGTTGCTAGGAAAGTTTATATTTGCTTAATCATATGTTCTATTCCCATACAACTTTAAACATTTCTGACTTCCCCAGACGTCTTAGTCCTTCACAGCCATTTTAAAATGGTTCAGTGTGTGTACTACACTGCTCAGTCCCTAAATGTGGAACTGGAAAAAACAGAGACTTGAAAAAGCAAAGAAAGAAAGAATGCAAGAATGACAGTAAAGAAAGAAAGAAAGAGAAATAAAGAAAAAGAAAAAAGAAAAAAACAAGAAAAAGGGGACACAAGGACAAAACAAAATAAGAAAAGAAAAGAAAGGAACCAAAGGAGGAAGGGCAGAAGAAAATACAAAGAACGCGAAACAGAAGTATACAACATTTAGCCAAAGGGAATAAAGTCTGGAAATAAATACTTATTTCACTTTTCCATACTTATCCAGACCTGGAAAAACACTGACATCAAATTTCATACTGTCTAGACTGAACTCTGATTTTATGCTGATGTGAAAGTGGATTTTCCTACAACCTCAGGTCCCCTTGACCACGATCATGTTTGGCGCTAACCTGTTTGTGGGTGGTCGTGATGCCCCCTACTGGCAGAGAGCTGTGCAAAACTGTGGTGGACGGACGCCTCTCCTCCTGGGAGGTGGAGACTCTGTGGCCACCCTATTGGAAATACAGAATATGCTAATTGTTTAGGATCAAAAAGGGGAAAAAAAGTCAAAGACCAACTCAAACCAGCACAAACGATATGTGCCGTTTTCCAGGAATTCCATGTGTTTAGCTCCACTTGCTCTGAAAGGGCCTCAATATTCCTGGTGGAAAAAACAGACCCACAGCACGATGCTGCCACCACAATGCACTAACATTGCGGTGATAGGTGATGTGGATTTTTTCCCAAGCCAGCCAAAAAGTTTAGTTTTGCTCTCATAATTTTAGATGTGTACAGTATTTGTAAAAAAAATAAAAAACACTCATTACTTTTCTTTCATTTCAATTTCCCACTGCTTTGTCTCCATATATTTCACACAACTGAAGTTTGTGACTGTAGTGTAAATGAATATCTATCGTGAAATGACAAGCACATTGTTTGAGTAAAAACCTAGATGAGGTTAAAATTTGTTCACACTCTAAGAACAAGAAAAAGAAAACATAAACCAACTCATGAATGCAAAAACGTACAAAGGTGTAAACAAAATGAGAAAAGGAAACGAAAGCTAGCCCAGTACATCATCAGTCTCTCACCATATCATTAGCTTCCCTTTGTGTAGGCTCAAAGCGGTCAAAGTGGACTGGACTAAACCTTTTCGAGGTAGTGGGAAACGGCTGATGCTTAGGCAACGTAACTGATCCGCGCTCGTCCTGGCCAGGCGAAGGATCTACGAGAAGCATAGAAGGTAACGTTGTCACTAAATAAACATAAAAATTCAAACACCCGTGTAGGACTAATAGATCCTATTTATTCTATGTGCCTATTCAGTTGGCAAAAGTGACACATTATTGACAAGACAGAAGAATCAGGACAGAGTATTACATTAGCAGCCTGCGGTGACAGTAAGGTAACGGCGAGCAAAACTCACTAAAGCCGAGGCCAGATGGATGAGCAAAGGAACGTGCTACAGCAAGCTGGTAATAATGAAACCTTCCTCCAGCCTCTTCTGCAGAATGGCTGTTTAATTTGGTAAATCCTGATCATTTTTGCTGCAGCATGGTGTCAACGTCTGAAATATTGAACTAACAGGATGAAAACGTATAGATTCTGGATTGAGTCCCTGAGGTAAAGTGATATTGTGCAGTCACATCAAGTCTCCCCTTGTAAAGTACCAATAATCACATCCACTAATAAATACCTCAATTATATAATCTAATAAATGAGTTCAGGAGGAGACAGTAGCCCCCTGCTGTTATTCATGTCTTATTCATTCAAATGTCAGCAGCACATAGCTGCACTGCTGGAGAGGCAGGCCTCAAGTTTCTCTCAGTGTTGATGTCTGTGACTAATCAATACGTCTCAGGCACAAAGTTAGCATTGCTGTGGGAGTTAGCAAAAGCAACGTTTATTAGCACTCTTGTTAATAAATGTGCGTCAGCATAATTTCACACACGCGCACACACACACACACACACACACACACACACACACAAAAATAGAAAGTTTTTTTGTTATTATTTATGAGGTGTAGAAATACACTTCATTAAGTAATTGCTTTTAACAAAAGCAATGGTGGCACAAGAATTAGCGCCTCTGATAATCCATTTTAAAACAAATGCAACTGAAGCACTTTTTTAATTTGCACCTTTCTTTTCTTTTATTAAGTTCTAGTAGTTTAAATAAATTAAAAATTTAAACTAAATTCAATAAACGCTAACTGGTTGATCGGGAGTAATGCCCGAAAAAAAGCTTCCTCCGTTCAACCATCACAAACGCAAACATGTGGGATAATCAGAGGTTTGATTTTTCAGTTATTTTCCCCCATGTGATGTCTTTCTATTTTTTTTAGAAATAATACTAGACTGGGCCTGGCTGTGAATGTGCTGTTTCCAACGGTCCACACTACTGATTAGAAAAATGCCAGGTAGGGGAACTTTGCTGCAAACCATGCGGATCCAGCCCGGGTAGCTGCTCTGTTCGTGTTTCGGGGGACTGGAACATGTTGAGAGCCTCCATGTTGAGGGCACAGACGCCCCTCATGAAGGCTTTCTTCATAGACTCTTCATAGCGCTCTCGCTCAATGTGTAGCCCCTGAATCTCTGCCTCTGCCTTCTCGAGAGCCTCGGATTGCTGTGGAAAGAGACGGGTGAAGGCGGAAGGAAATCATAGGTTCACTCAGATGCTGAAATCATTAGTTTATTTACCTCTGCCAGCTTGACCTCGTACTCTACGGACAGTTGGGAGCAGACCTCCTCGGCCCGGGAACGGCACGCCTGCTCCATCTTACTCCTCCATTGAATTTGGACCAGACCGTGCCAGGCCTGCCACATCTTCCTCTTCAGGTGAAAAATGTAGTGCTGCCGAGCCAGCTGATCAGCATAAGCCTGCCAGCGGAGCACAGCTACATGAAACATTCACACGGAAATAATTGCACGTTTCATTTCTTCTCGGGTGTCTAGGGAACATTTTCCTACGCTGTAATTTGTCTGGTACGATTCTGGTGTAGAAAAATAGTACGTTTGTTCAGGGTAGACTAAGGATGTTTAAAGTTACTGTGTCACTGCTGAGCAAATAGCTAAGGGAGATGATAAAAATTTTCCATAAAGATTTAGAAGCGGTAGTTATGGTGCCGTGCAAAAGTATCTCTTTGGCTTGAACTCTTTAGATCTTGGTATAACTGCAGACTTTGGTGTGCTTTACTAGGCTTTCATGTAGAGACAAATACAAAATGTAACTGTGGATAGGATGGAAAATTGGAAAGGGTTTTCAAGTCACTTTAAATATACAAACAATCTGGTCTGCGTTTGTATCAAGTCCCCTTTACCCTGAAACCTAGAAATAAAATCTAATGCAACTTATTGTTTTCTGAAGTTACTTGAGTAGTAAATAGTTCTACATCTGATTTAATGCCAGTAAACAGTTATTGACGGCCATGTAATATTTTCCTTCCACTTCACGGTTATGTGTTTTGACAAATTCAATAAAATCCATAAAAGCCATTGAAGTTTGCTACTTTAATGTGGAAAAGACTGAATGTTTTTGCAAAACACTGAATGTAGCTTTATATAAAACATTCTTCAATAATAATTTTGATTCAAATTCTTTCCAGAGAATAAATAATATAGTTCATCCTCTAAGATTGGTATCCACTAAAATTTATTAGTGTTTTTTTTTAAAGATTTTTGTGGCGCTAGAAGCTCTAATTGGCTATCATCAAACAGTTAACGGTCAGAGAGAGAAGGACAGCCGTGTATACAACTTCATCCACACAACAATTTGAGAAAAATAATGTCATCAACAACAGAAGGGTGTGTGTTGAGGGGCGGGGGGGTAGAGGGGGATTTCAACTAGGAGATCCCTTAAGTCTCAAAGCAGGTAAGTTTCAAGTTTATAGGAATGCACACCTCTTCTTTAGCCTCACAATACTGGAGTCTCCACTCTGTCAAGGTTTTCATGTTTTCCTCATTCTCTTTCTGCTTATCCAACACCAGGCTCAGATTCTTGATCACCTGCAAGAGACACGTCACACTATAAGCATGCAAGTCTAAAAGGTTCACAGTATGTTCCTCATCTTCTTAGCGATGACCATGCCGTTCGGGTTAATGAATTAATCAAAAGAGGATGAAGGAAACAGATTAAAAGATGATTGCTCCAGTTTGGAAAAATGTGTCACTTTTTTTTTTAATTATAATCTCGGTGCAATAATCTGCATCATTACTGAAGTGAAGTGTGTTTTGTTGTTTTCAGTCTCAGCCGTCACGTAAAGGAAGCAGATCGACACACATACCTCATCCTTTCTCTCGTTGGACGTCTCGTAGGTGTGCAGCAGCTCTTTCAGCGTATTCAACTCTGAATTCAGGCCGGCCATTTGGACTGCATGCCTGTCCGCCTCCTTCTTCATCTCCGTCTTGTGCCGCTCCGTGAAGGTATGCTTCCACTTCTGGAGCTCGGTTAGCACGTTTGACTGAACAGGAAACAAAGGGCGGGAAGTTAACAGAAGGTTTTCAGATTCCTTTACGGGGCCGAGGTTTGCTGAATATACTGACACATACCGACACATACTGAGTTCTCCTTTAACTTGAGGAATATTTATTTTTTTCAACACAATCACAAACTCACGCTGCCTTTCTTGATAAATACCAATAATGTGATTTCACCTAAACACGGACAAACAAAGCCTTCATCGGTTTGAAGTGTGAAAGAAAAACAAAAAGCGTTTTACTACTGGGCCATAAAGAGAGCCTTTCTAAAACCTCATTTAATGGATCACAAGATCAGAATAGAGCTGGTTCTCTGTGCCTTTTCTCAGCACTGATTAGCAGCTGATTGGTTGTCACATGCTCTCATGAATGAGCTGTACAACAGCTGAGGAAAAGGGCAGGGTGAACACATCCACCTCATCTAGAGTACTTTCACCAGCAGACACTTGTATATTTAAAAGGTCACTATTTCGCAGAAGAAAGGAGCTGTCACCCTTTTCTGAAAGTGTCATTAAGATTCAGTCCCTTCATAGGCTAAGAGAGGGATTGTTCGCTTTCATTTCTTTTTCACCTTATACATATATATATATATATATATATATATATATATATATATATATATCAGTTTGAGTGTCAGCTTCATTCAAACTGATTCCTTTCCTCACTTGAACCAAAGCAATTACAATTGAGCCATGTGTTACCCCTACTTAGCCACCCAACAAAATATCTTAGCTACTGCAAACAGACTGATGGACTATGGGAAGAAACTTCCATGGAAGAGGAACTAAACTAACCTTGAGGTTGTTGCTCCACTTATCCAGAATATTTTCCATTTTGCTCAGATCCTCTTCGGAGACAAACATCTCAGTGAAAGCATAATCGTTGGACTCCAGGTTGTCTGATGTCCTGGACGCTGCATGAAAATCCTCTGACTTAGAGCGCATTGAAGTCTTCTTTGACGACTTCAGTGCTATCCTCTCAGCTGGAGGAAGGAATTACAGACACTGAGAATACAAATCTACAGACGTGAAGAAAAACTATAAGCAAATTCTCATCGCAAAAAAAAACAGTACCGCAACATTTTATGAATTTTTTTTGTCTTCAGCTTACTCTGACAAGTATCCTGTGGCAATCTTACACTTCTGATGGAGTGCCTCTCATCTGCTTCAGGGTCTGTGAAATGGTTCACAAAGAATCAAAATTTACTGTTCATTGAACACACACACAAAAAAAATCAATATTAAAACTATTTATTTCATTGTGAAAGTGGAATTCTAAAAACAGCAGAGAGTTTAAGAACAGGATAAGTGACGGCAAGAGTGCTGAATAAGATGAGCAGGGCTCTCTCCATCCAAGAATGCATTTATGTCAATATCTTAATTAAATTCAGCAACGAGAAACGAAAAAGCCTGCACTCTAAAGATCAGAGTGGGCAGAGTTCCAGGAGATCATTACTCATCAGCCTGTCTGCTCTCTGCATCGCCGTGCTTGGCTCAGTGAAAGGTAGAGCACTAAAGCTTCAATGAGAGATGGTACAGGGGAGGGGGGAGCTGATTGACTGTTTAAGATGGGTTATTATACAGTAAGACTCAGAAAGTAACATGAAACACCAATATCTATTCTGTTACGGTGAACTGGAAGCTGAAAATGCAGAGTGCACGAAAACATACCGTCACCATAGGTTGAGATGGGAAACTGTTTTTGAAACCGAATCATTAGATGCTTAGCTTCTGCTAGAGAAACTGAAGGAAAATGTGTGTATATGAACATTTTCCTCATACAGATCCTACCTTGCAGGTTCTGTCCGCTTGATTCATCCATTCTCGCGGAACTTTGACGTTGACCGACAGAAAGCAGGTCTTCTTTGGGGGCGACAACAGCATAGCGAAAGAGCTCCTCGTACTCATCCTGTTGATTAAAAACACAGAAACAAACAAATGTCTATGAGACGTATGGAGGACCAAATTATTTGCTGCACATAAAGAACATTAGTCTGGGTGAAAAAGCAGCTTCTTGAACATGAAATCTAACCAAAAACTATGTAATCTAAAAAGAGAAATCTATTTGTTTATTTAAATTGTGAAAAAAAAAGTCTAACCTTTGAAGAAATTAGCCTCAGTTTTACAGCTAACAATGCCTGTTTTGAGATGTGACCATTTATGCCAGTGTAAGGTTTCAGGGGTGGTAGACTATAGAGTCCAATTTCAAACATGAGGCATGGACTAAATAGAAATTGCTACTGTCCCACAAAGCATGCCTCTAGATTAGCTTGCATTTTCAGCTAGAGCAAAGGATTCTTTTAATCAACCTGAAGATCAGAAGACACAGAGCTGCCCCGGTCGGAGTCTTTGGGGAGAACAGGACTGTCTTCATCTGACGACATCTAGGTAAAAATAAACAAACAATAATGACAATTTTAGTACTTAGGAAAACATTACAAGTTACTGACTGGTGAAAATAGATCATAAATTTTATATTTTTTCACACCCCTGCCGATGCCATAATAAAAGACAGTCTCATGACAAACTAAAGGTCCTAACTTAATATTGAACTCAACTATACACAGGAACTGTAAAAATAAATCCCCCATTTTTTTTATTCCAAGGCCGGATGAATTAAGACATAATCAGGTCTCTAGGTGGTTTCTAAGCAGTTTCTTGAAGATAAAATCCAGACTGCCACTGTCCCACGAACAAAGAAGCCCAAAGCATCACGCCTCCACTACTATGCATGATCCGTTGGTCAAGAATTATTAGTGCCAAACAGAGAACTCTGCATTTTGGTCAATAATTCTGACTTGGCCTTATTTTTTTTAAAGCGACAGTGACCTGAAAACCATGTGATTCATGATATACAGATGTAACCCTCCAAACCAAAGTCTTGTTGCTTGGCTTTGCACTTGAATCTCTTCCAAACAAACAGGGCAATACTATTTATGTTGTAAACTTCAACATTTAGCATACTAATTAAAGTTTGTAGAGTCTAAGATTGTATTTTATTTCCCCAAGGAGGACAGTGTGAACATAAAGGAGCTCCTTGTTTTTTTTTGTGTGTGCCTTTAATCTTGGTAGTCTGAAATTGGGGTACATTTTCGAGAAAGCCCACTCATTATCAACGTATAATGTTTCTAACTTTTGAATGATGTACATCTAGTTAAGAAATGAACCCTTAACCATCCCGGATTGATAGGTAGAAACAATTGCTTCTCTAAGATTAAAGCAGATTGACAAATTCCTGCTTTCACAGAGGTGGTCACCAGTTAAGGGAGTGAATTTGACAACAATATTAAGGTTGCGACTTTCTCTCCTAAGATCCTACGTTGTAGGAATGTGCATAGTTTTTCCACATATAGCTTCAACTCTCGTTTTAATTATTAAATCGTGACCGTGGATGTCTCTGTGTTTTGTGTAGTTTGCTGAGAGGTCATGAGATTTAAAGCAGGTTTGTAGTTGAGATAAATACTAGAATTAGCTAATGTTAAATCCGCATAAATCAGCGCAATTCTGTAGCTTCTACAAAACAAGTTTAGCTACTAATGCTAGGACGTTTGGTCGTAAATCTCTTCTTGTTTCATTAAAGATTGAACACAAATAAAAACCTCTACCGTGATCTCAAACGAGTCGTCAGTTGGAAAGTGCTTGCTTTGCCGTTTCAAATAAACAGACTCCCAAACAACGGCACCAGTGATTGGCTTATGCGTCTACAACTCCCGCAATCTCGGCTCTGGTTGGATTAATTATTTCCAGGGTAACCATAAGCGGAAGAACGCCGGCTTCGGCTACGTTTAAAGGGAAAGGTTCAGTTAAGGTGAAGCGTTTACTAAAAATAGGTCCAGAATAAAGATAGTACGGTAGCTCAGTATTTCGGCTACTGATTGACAACAGCTATCACACAATAGCCTCAAATACAAATTAATTTTTGGCAGATTTCATTTGATAGACCACAACAACATAATTAATTGTGAAAAGGAAACAACGTTACACGCGGTTTCCTTTCTTCCCCCCTTTTTTCAAATAAAAATGTGAAAAAATGTCCACGTATTTATGTACAGCCCCCATTTGTAAACACTTTTTTGTTGTTGATGATGTTGTCAGATTTACATCCATAAATCTTTTGGGGTGTCTCAGCAAGCTACAAGCTACAGAGTCAACTCAACACCCATTGCTAAATAAAATCCAGTCCAACCAATTGACTTCTCCACCTGACCTCAGTTTAAGTTTAGCTGTTTCATGAACGCCTCAGATGTTTGTTAGGGAACATTTGGTGAACAAATAGCTTCTTATAGACCACTGGAACAGATTATTGAAGAAAATGACATGAAAAGTCCTCTTTGGGATTTACCATAAGCCATGCAGAATATACAGCAAACATGTGGAAGAATAGGCTGTGGTCTCTGAAGACTCATAAAGACATTACCAGACATGACTGATAATGTCTTCTGTATTGATTTGCATGTAAGGTGCTACGTGTGGTAACAAACTAACACTGCTCATCAGCTTGAACACACCATCTCCATGGTGATGGTATCATCATGAGACCTGGGCAGAAGTTCACCTCCCAGCAGGACAGCCACAATTAACATGTGATCAGAAATACTAAAACCAACGTGTTACAATTGGTCCACTCTAAGACTCAAGTGAAAATCTGGTGCTTGAAAATTAATCTTCACAGCGTGCAGTGTTAGCTTGTTACCACAAAAACATCCAACCAGCCTAAGTTAAAGCTAAGTTTGCAAATAAAGGGGCAAAAATTCAGTCCCTATGTTTTCTAATAGAGGCACGACTTCAAACATGCAGCTGTGAATCACTTTAAATCACAAGACGGTTCTAGTCTGGGTAAAAAGTGCATGCTTGCATAAAGTCTTTGACTATACTTTATTTTGTAAAATGCAGAATCACATGATCATATACTAAATAAACTGAACAGCTTGAATGAATGGAAAAGGTTATAGATTTCAGCTGAGAAAGAAAAAAAAGTAAACTGTGCATAGTCAATTTCTGTTATAATTGTATAACATTTTATATACATTTTGTCTTGGGTTTGGAAAATAAGTGCTTAACAGTATTACAACACATGGAATGGGTCTTAATGGCCTGGCACTCCTGAGCTCTGCCAGACTCCGGGAGAGGAGACATATGGTCCCTCTCAGCTGTGGCAGTGCAGGGAGAGGAGCTGTTGGACTCGAGCCTCCTCGCCACCTGGTTGATGGTACTTTGCTGTCCGAAGATGTCCTGTCAGCGCCAGTGCAAGACAGCAAGCTGACGGTAAAGAATAAGCAGAAACTCAAATGATTCTGGTGAGGTTTGGCCTAAATCTAATACTCTGTTTAATAACAGCACCAGAAACGCACAAATATACACACACATTTTACTCTGTACACATGTTGACAGCTGAAGCAGGCTTTAAACTGAAGGCGTAACTGTGAGGATAATCCAAGCTGCTCGGCGGGGAGCGCAGGTTTCCTGTTGAATGACAGGAAGCTGTAACCTCCAGGGATTACTTATTTCCATTTTATAGCAGACAATTCACACGTGTACATTTGGCAAAATGATCATTTTGGGAAATTCTTTACACCTTCATGCAACATGTCTGAGCTTTCTTTTGTTTTTCTTTTTATATTACATAACAATGGAAATTGTCTATATTTATGTTCCTTTGGATTAAGGTGATAAGTGTTTTCCCTTTCCAAATTCTTTTCTATTTTTGCTGTTTTTTGTCATTTTAATGCGCAGATCAAATAAAGATATCCAGAGTAAATGTCAACTGATAATTAAATCTATTAAGGGGAATATGCTATCCAAACCGACTTGGCTCTATGTGAATAAATAATTAACCACTTAAACCAGAATGCACCCTTGGCAGCATCAAGTGCCGTTCAGGCTTTGTGATGACAACTAGTAATATTTTCTGTATTGCGTCTGATGGGTTTTGGACCGCTCTTCTTAGCAGAACTGCTTTTCTTCAACTACATCAGAATGTTGGCAAGCCTCAATATTTGGTTAAGGTCATAGCATCTCAATGGAGTTTCATCCATCCAAAGGAGGACTTGCTGGTTTGCTTCGGATCAACTATCCTGCTGTATAACCCTAGTGAACTTCAGCTGATTAGGATCACTAACTGATGATTGGACATCCCACAAAAGGATTTCCTTATAATAAAATATTGATTCATGGTAACAATCCATTTTTCCATCAACTGTGTGTAGTCGTCCTGTAACTGAAAAGTGCCACTGCAATGTTTGGCTGCCGGGTTGTGAGTGTCTGAAAATGTTAGTTTTGTTAAAGTAGCAACAGTTGCATTATATTTGTCCTGATCTTTCCTTCTTCTTCTCTTTCATGGGTAGAGGCACATCTGGAGTAAATCACCTCATTAGCATCGTTGTTCCTCCAGTCTCATCACCCAGTTGTCCGTTCTGGGCCCAATATGCAAACCTTTTTGTATTCATGTGAATTGATCCTGTATCCCTGACAGAAATGTTTTTCTCTTTGCTCCTTGATGCTTTGGTTTTTCCTTGCAACAGTTAGCTAAGAAAGCTCTGTGACCAAACCACCATACTTGCCTGTCTACCCTCCGACAACAAGTCATCTCTGTACTTAGCCGCCACAGTCTCCACTTCAGGATCTACTGCCACCTGCTGACCTCCACACTGCAGCCCCCACTAACAAGATGACCTAATTCCCAATGTATTAACCACCTGAGCAGTTCTAATCTTCTCTCTTTCTCCAGTGAGTCTGCTGAATGAATCCCTGACGTCTAAGATCCATACATTTATCATCTGTGTTTTTAATAAGCTGTTAAGCTTTTTTTCCTGTCTCATCTGTTTCCTGCACATTAGTCATGCTACACAATTCACAATTCTCACACTTTCCAAAAAGTTTCACTTTTTTTTTGCCAGTCCGCAGATGATTTTCCAAAAATCTTGGAAATCAGCGAGAAGTTTTTTTTTTTTTTTTTTTGTGAGGGACGGGGGAGACAGTGCCATGGCAGTCTGAGGCCTTTGTGTTCGTTTGGGTCAGCAGTGATTTTTTTGCCTTAGAATTCTTCTATGGATGCCATTTTTTCCCGAGTTTCTTTGCTATTGTTGCATGATGAACATTAACATAAACAAATGTTGCCTGTGGTGCTTTGGATGTTGTCTTGAGTTCTTTTTGGCCTCTCCTTGGAAGATTCTCCACTATTCAGTATCTTCTTCATTTGTGGATTAAATCTCTCAGTGTTGCTTTCTGGAATTTCAAAGTCTTAAAAATGTCTTCATACCATGTCCAAACTGGTAGACAGTAATGACTCTGTTTCTTATCTTCTCTTAAATTTGGGGATTCTTTCCCCATTTATTATTTATTCTTACATCTATTGGCCTCTCAGACATTTAGGATATTTCTTAATTTATTTATTTATTCTTACATCTATTGGCCTCTCAGACATTTAGGATATTTCTTAATTTCCTGAATTCTCTCTGTAATCAAACCTTGATGTCGTTAGAGGAACCTAAATGTGATTGATCACCGTCAGTTCATAAGTTCACAGCTTTTAGCTCAGACAACGCAAAATTATTCATCGCATTATAAATAATCAACATCTCGTTTATATTGTGTTTTATTTATATCAGTCTTTCTGAGATCATGAGAGGGGCATTACACAAGTGTATAAATCATATATCCATCATTAAAACAAATAAATCTGTAAACAATTAATTTACATTAATCAGATTAATGTAAATTAATTCCCCTTTACATTATAAAGAGCATATTAAACAAGTGTGCAATTCATGTTTCCATGATTAAAA
This sequence comes from Micropoecilia bifurca, assembly GCA_903067075.1. Classification (NCBI taxonomy): domain Eukaryota; kingdom Metazoa; phylum Chordata; class Actinopteri; order Cyprinodontiformes; family Poeciliidae; genus Micropoecilia; species Micropoecilia bifurca. The sequence continues at coordinate 20,924 of CAEGAF010054489.1, read as the reverse complement.
CAAAGGGGTCAGTATTACTATCAAGTTATTATCTACCATATCAATATTACAAAGTAAAAAATCCACTTGTTAAATGCAAAGTAACAGCATTTGAGTTACGTTTTCTCACAGATGAATGACTTCAGCTCACAGGCAGTAGACAAAACAATGATCAGGTACTTCAGACGATTGTTAGATTTAAGCTGGAATTACGGCCTTAAATCACATTTTAAAAATTTACCTTACTAGAAAACAAAATGCATCTTGTGTGATTGAACTGATATTCAGCTCACATTCTTGTGTATAGTCTGTTCAATCTGTTCCAGGACAATAATCACAATCCATTTAGTTTTCCTCCCTCTGGTATTTAAGCCACATAGCCACTAAAAGGAGCCAAAGAGGATTTTGCAAAAGTAGTTGGAACAAATGTTTGCAGTAATGTAGTGTTTTTACAGTGAATGACAAACGTGTTACTCTTTCTAATCTTTTCCCACATTTTGTCATGTTGCAATTAAAAGTTCAGGGTTTTATTGGAAATTTTTGCAATAGACCAGTATAAAGTAAGGAATAATTTTTTAAATGGAATAAAAATTGTGTTGTTTTTTTTTTTACTAAATAAAACTAATAACTGTGCCGTGTATTTGTATTAAAGCTCCCTTTCTTGATTGTGCTCACCTGAGCAATAAAGAAACACAACTCACCTTCACAGCAAGACAACAGATTTATGTTTCATCAATTTCAAATCAACTCACCTTTAATACCATTGCAGATCCCGTTGTTATTAGTTTTTCTGTAAAGCTCAATCTATAATACAATCAGAAATTGTTTGAATGTAGCTAGAGGTGAAAACTCATTCAATAAATGACCGTACAAATCTGGTGAAGCTTTCCACATGTTACATGAATCATTCCCACTACTGAGGTGTGCCAACGTTGTTTTAGCTGCATTCGCTTAGACTTGCAGTTGTTCATGCATGTGCTGCAGTCCAGAGATCCGTTCAGAATCCCTGCAGCACCAGCTTTGTTGAGAACATGAAAGAAACATTGGAGATGCATCTGTTTACCAGGTAATGTGGACACTGCAAATATTCTGCCTTGTTGCGTCTCATCTGTTGTTTGATGATGAAAATGATTCCAGACTACACAGAGCAGTGCTTAACAGCTATGATGAATTCAAAGCATCGTCAAAGGACATTGGTGTCATTGGCAGAAAAAAAAAGGTGATGGATTAGACTGTCCTGAGGGGGAAGTCCTGCTCCATCAACAAGTAATGAAAACTAATATGAAAGCAGCAAGCAGCAACAAATAACTCTACAACACGTTCAGGTCCCACTGTCTTTCAGAGAAGGGTCATTATTGTCTCACATGTGACAAAAACGGGTTGACGACGTTACGATTGATGACAGTCCATTAGTTGTTGTCCTGAAGAGTTATGGCAGTCTGTGAACGTGTCTTACTGAAAATCGATCACAAGGCAGAAGCAGCGCTGCATCCAGTTTGTGGCCAGTTACGCGCATGGAGAGCGAGTAACAACAGAGACAATGAGGACTGGGATTTGCTTCACAAACACAATGAAAAAAAATGTTTTTAATAAGAGAAGGTGATTTTCTAAAAGTTAACTTGTAAAGGCATTTTTATTTATTTATTCATTCATTTTTACATTTTGTATTTTTTTTGTCATTTAATCTGACAATGTGACATGGAAGAAGGTTATCTGATCAAATGAAACCAAAACTATCCATCAATGTGAACATACCATCCAAACCGGGAACCATGCTGGTGGCAGTATCATGCAGGGGAAACTGTTTTCCTCAGCAGGGATGGAGAAAATTATGCAATCCATCTAAACACAGAAAAACCTGAGAAGAAAACCTGTCAGAGTCAGCAAAGCATGAGACATTGATGTGTAATTCAGTTGGGCAGAACAAGTTAGGTACCTGAAGTTAAACACTGAGCTTTAAACAGAATAGAAGCAATTGACAAAGCTAGAACACACCACTGGTTCCGTATTATTTAAGTTAAATTAAAAACACCCAATATTTTAGGTAAATATTATGAGCAGGAACTCAGGAAATATGCTGACATCTGAGTTGGAAAATGGAAAATATTTTTTCTACTGTCTAAGGCAGGAGTAGCTGTTGACAGTGCAAGTGAGCGCTCTGCAATTCTGGCTTTTATGGAAAAAACAGTAAGAAGAAACCTACTGTTAAAAACACAGCCATAAGAAATCCCATTGATATGTGTGCCATAAGCTGCATAGAGACACAAAAAACAGGAGGAAGGAGGCGTTCTGGTCAGGTGAGACAGAAATTCAACTTTACCACCACATAGTACATTTAACTAGTTAGCTTGGAATTAATTTCTTTCATTAACATACATACATATGTTAGCATTATTTACCAAAAAGAAAAAAAACTGAATAAACTGGTTTCATCACACTTTTAGTTAGAAACAATAAATTCAACTGGTGCTAAAGCAGCCAGGTTTAGCCAAACAGGACTCATTATTTTGACTTGACTTGCTTAGCTGCAAAGGCTATCTGCACACTAACGGGGTCAGTGCTCTAAGCTTTATCCAGGCTGCTGCCTTACAGCCTCAGTAGAAGTGTGACAAATGAGCCAAGTCGAACTGGTTATGCTTACAAACATTTGCACAAAATGACTTGTTATTTTATTTTTTTTGCAGTTGTGTGCCGGATATGTGAACGCTAAGTTCAGGCATATGGAACAAAAATTATTTGTCTCCAGATTGTGTTCATTTTGGTTTGAATGTTTACATGTTCTGCGCTTTACACTGCAGAACATCACATATGGTTCATACATGTTAGAAGAGCGTTTTCATTGTAATACTGGAAATCCTTTAGCATCTCTTTTGCGTGTACGCTTGCTTTAGTGACCAGGATAAGAGAGAGAGGAGAGTCTCTTTAATGTTCAGTGTCCTGCCTCTTTATGTGTGTGTGTGTGTGACAGTCATACTGTCCTGTACATTAAGCTAAGTGCTCCCTACTGCTCCTGCAGAAGTAAATGGAATCTCATGGCTTGAGGGAGGGTTTGTTTTACAACAGAAACAATCAGAGCAAATAATGGCACAGTCCTAAACACCAAGTCACTACTTCCTGGTTCAAATTCAGGTAAAAAAGAAAAAAAAAGAACTGCACTTTTCTTTTTATCCATGCATTTGCAAGCCTTTGTATTTCCTGTTTACACAGTGTTTCTTTATTATCCTGTGATGTTTGAAGCGAAAATGATGCATGCGTAATATCACTCTCCTATCTTTGGTGTTTGCAACAGAAATAGCCCGACTAGATACACAATCATTTTTGCAGTGGACAGTGCAGCAGAACCTCTAACTGTGTTGGTGTAGCTTCAAGCCTTCGGTGATATGAAAACTGTAGAGCTGGATGTCCTGGTGCTTGCATCAGTTGGCTACTCCCCTCATTTCTCTCCCTCTATTCTCTCAGGGAATCAGTCTTCAGTTTCAAAGGCATTAGGATCGGAAGTACCGGATTTAAAGGGAGTCACTGTTTCACACTAAAGAGTCAGCTCATCTATTGAGAATGCCATAATGTATAAAATAAAAGAAGAAGATAGACTGTATAATCTCTGTTATGTGATATTCAGTAGTTTTACTCTTCAGCTGAGAATAGCATCAATGGCATCTTATGGGAACTGTACCTATGAATGAAGTTAGAGAATGCATTTTTTTTACGTGATCAGATTCCTGGAGTAAAGCCTGGAGCCAAAAACATGTTTTGGCTTAAGTTGAGAGAGCAATATCTATAAATGTTAATATTGGCCTTATGAATTGTTAATAACAATAAAGTAGGCAATCGGTTTCAGTAATGGAAAAGTTGCTGATGTTTCTCAAATGTGTAAAACTTTTCTCATATTGTTCACCATTTTTTTTCTTCAGTCTCAGGAGATAATAGAAAAAAATTACACTGTCGTTCACATTCCACAGCTAATTTTGTGATTACAGATTTTGGAGGTATGTGAGGGGAGGTTTGATATGCGATGCAGATGCTCAGCTGGAGTCTGCAGCTCCTAGGAGGAGCTGCGTGGAAACAGGTGGCGTTTGGTGAGAGCAAACGTTTTACGCACTCTGAATGGTTGCCAAGGGAGATTAAAGGATTCCTCAAACATCCACGAAAGAATCAAAGCAGCACTACATGTATACTTTTGATGTATGATGATGGAATAACATTATAATGTGACATGAAGCTGAAAAAAAATCTATTTTCATTATGTATTGCTCTGATTTCAAATGCTTTATCTGTTCAGTGTCTTAGACACATTTATGATTTATTTTTAGACAAACAACTAGAAAAGCAAAAAAGACAAAGAAACTAAATAATTTTTTCTACAGATCAAATCTAGTGAATGTTTATGGTGTTGAGACTATTGACCTGTTTTCCCCCCCACCAGATATGCCACTGCTCTCTTTTCCATGTTATTATTCAGAAGATTATCTACAATTAGGGAAAAGGCTTAAAAAGGTGTTTCAAAAAAATGTGCTCCTTTAAGAATGATGCACAGGTTCATATTTAACTGTGCACCTGGATTCTGAGAGAAGTGGTGACAGTAATGAATAATACATAACAGAAGCTTTTAATTGAGACCCAAAACCGAACGACTCAGCTGCTAAAATGCTCAGGCGTTGATCTGTTTGCACTATGGACCGTGGCAGAAATAAATATACATGCAACGTGCAGCTACAGAGATGCTTCTAAGATGCAAAGTGAACTTCCAAATAGTGTCTAGCATGAATGATTAAGGCTGATCCAGAAAATCACAGAAGAGAGGCAAAAAGCAGAACATATATGTGATTGTAAGAATTGTGCAGAATTTGCAAAAATAACCCTCTACTTATAGTGAGGTCAGCTTATTTGCTCAAAAATATTAATTAAAAAAAACTTTGATCTGCAGCTGATAAACAACAGAGCTCAGCTGTATCCTATCAATTCTCAGGGTGCCAAAAATCCACATTGCATGCCACCGCCGCTACCATGCTTCACTAGGGATGCTGCTGAGACTTGCAACAAAACGTACATTGCACCTTTGCTCCTATTAGCCCAAAACATATTGAGCTGGAGTTCAATATGTTAGAGAGCCAGCAGCAGCAGCCAGCAGCTCTTCCCGACTTCCAAAATGACACATTTCCTTCTCTGTTTAGCATTCATGCGTTGCAGCCTTTCACGTCGGTCTCCTAACGAGATTGTTCCATCAGACGGAATTACCCGCATCACTCAATGAAATACAATTATTGATTACACTGCCCCCTCTCTCTGGCTCTCCTGCAACCACACTCTCTCATCTCCCGAAGTGCTGCATGCAGCCAGATAGGACCGCATCGGAGGGGTGAGGGAAAAAAAAGAAAAGAAAACCCTGTCGTGCGCTGGCAGTTTCCTCCGATCCTGCTCCTCATCTGGGGGGGAAATCCCAGAAAGAGCTTCACTATTTACCATAAAGGGATAACGGAGTGTGCTGCAATGGGATACTTTCAGCTCTGTCCACTCTTCACGCCATAAAAACGGTAGGAAAATACTTTTTGTTTTAAAGCTGCTGAACGTGATGACCAGAGAAGAGCATGAGTTGGTGGTTTTGCCCTGCGACGCTCTTTGCACTTTTCCAGCTTCGTTTCCAAACATAGCGGATTGTTGGGATAAGTTTTTTTTTCTACATTGGAATTTATTAGAAGTTGGTTTGTTTCCGTAAAGCGAGGGCTTCTGCAAAGAAATAAACAAACAAAAAAAAAAAACTGACAAAATGATCAAGTATATAAAATACGCGTTGTGGAATCCAGTATATTTTTTTTGCATATGTCTAGTTGCAAACATTTATTTCTTATCTTGCTCTAATGTCCAGTAGTTTGTGATTCGCTGGCTTCGGATCGTTCGTGCCTTTGTGCCGTGAAGCCACTTGCCCTGAGGCGGTTAAAGCACTCTGCACTGCCGCCAAAAGGGAGGAGAGAGGATGTGAGAGCTGGCAACTGAGTCATCCCTGAATTGCACCTCAAGAAGCAGCGAGCGATTGACAGGCGCACAGCCGGTGAACTGGAAATCTGTGGCAAAGTGCTTTGTTTGCATCGCAATGGTTGCCCTGCTGGGTTAACACTGATGAGAGCACTCGAAGAAAAAACTAAAAACAAACAAAAAGAAAACAACTTTGGGTAAAGTGACTGCGAGCTGCTGAATGCATTATTTCTTACTACTTAAAATTCATTAAAGTTTTTTACTTACTCTGTGGTGGTTTAATATGGACAGTATGGATGCCCACTCAGGGTGTCATCCCTTCTGAAGGGCAAAAGGAAGCAAACAAAAAATGTTTTAGTCAGTTAAAGTTATTTTTTTCCCCCATCAACTGTGTGGAGGTTGGGTGTTTACCAATCTGTGTTATTCATATTGTAAGCTTGGTAAGAAAAGATGGTCTTACACCTGAGCTGCCTAATGGAGCGGAAGTTAGTATCTGATTCACCCATCCTTCCTTCCATTTATCCAACTATCCTGCAAGTCACCATTGCAAGCAACTGTGTTGCAATGTGTCACGCTACATTCTTACTCTGTCTAAAGAAAAAGTACTGTTTTACCTTTTAATTGTTTTTTCTTGAAAACATATTTTAAGAGTTGTAAAACCTCCATTCTGTTTGTGAAAAAAAAGCTAAACAAAAACAAAACATTTATTCAAAGATGTTTAACTCAGCCATTATTCACATTCATTGAGGCATTCATTGTTACAAGTGATAAACCATTGATTTATAATCTATCAGGAGTATTTCAAAGTTTATTCTCTGGGCCAGAGTTCCAGTGTATGGCCTGTAGAACTGTGGAGATGCTCTCGGTCTTCTTGGTTTTATTAAGAATGTGAGCAGCATCGCATTGTTACAATATTCAACTAAAAATTGCATCCAGTGGTAACTAAGACAGAAGCGGACTGTATTATGAATAAGTGCAAACCTATTAGTAAGGAATGGTGAAGACCAGTGGCAAAGTATTAGTGTTGTAGTAGGATTGCTCAAAGTCAGTTTAATGGTTTTAATTGCTAACTTGGCAGCAAGCTTAGCTTTTGAGACAGTCATCATTACTAATAATCTTAACCTTAGCTGTGGTTAAGTTTAAAAAGAATACTATTTCAGTCATTTCCTTTGCCTTAATCACAAACCAGATTTTTTATAAAGGACGTGGTTGTGAGGAACGGCTTTCTTGTCATGAGGACACAACAAAGATGTGTTAGGAAGGAGAGAATCTTCTGCATCCATTATACATATTTGTACAAACAAATCGGTGACAGAGAAGTTTACACTTTTAAATTCTTTTTTAATTTATTTTACAATGGATCAGAAGATTCCATCATAGAAATTATTAACCTTCTGCTGAAATAACAGAAAGTATAGGTTTAATGTTAACATTTCTTACTTTGGAAAGACAAATGTCAGCCTGTTCTGGGGCTCCACATATTTTATACGTAATTCGTGGGGTGATACAATTCCTATGAAACACCCAGCGTTAAACGTTTCTTTACTTTCCACAGCCGTCCTCTCTTCTTTTTCTCTAGAGTCGGTAATAGCATCATCGTTTGATGAAATCTCCTGACCGAAGACGTCATAGGCTGCCTCCGCTTTCCAGATGAGGTCACAGGCTTTCTGTGTTGATGGGATCATGTGCGGTTCTATCCTCTTAGGAAATGGACCTGCTTTTTCTGACGCCGATGGAGCAAACCGCCCATCGGACCTTAGCGCATTCGCTCGTCTTTGAAAGAAGCAGGATAGGTCAGATCTTACTGAGGTTGCAGGAATTCCTGTTTTATCGAGGGACATTAAAGTATCCCATCACAAGGAAATAGTTTTAACATGTAAGGATAGGAAGAACTTTGCTGATCAAAAACCATCACTCTTTTTGAACTTCCATTGTTTCGTCACTTTTGACAAATACATGACAGAGAAAAGGTCAAATAGATCAATTTTATGAAACATATAAAGGCTTTCCATATAAAGTATAACTTTATTTTCTTCCTGAATGAAGACAATTGGGTATGCAGCTCTGAACCTGGAACATCTAAATCTTTCATCTTCTCTTAATGGCCACATATTATTTGAAGTAACGTAAAGTTTCTTTAAACTGCATCTTTTCACCTAGCTTACTTAGCTTTACTATAAAGTGAAAAGATCATAACATCCATTCATCCATAAAAAGGAACCTGTAGAAAAGGAAAATAAAAGCTAGAGAGCTACAGATTATAGTTTGAAAAAACAGAAAATAGAAACGGCAGTGTTGGGGTCACAGGATTTGATTGTGATTGCTCAGGCTGTCTGAGATGTCGGGGTCTCGTCAGCCGCGGTCAGGTGAAGGCGGGTCGCCCGCGTGCTCGCGTGTGTCCTCAGAGCTTCATCACGGCTGACAGCACGCCTCACCGTACACTCGGTTGATTCCCTGAAAGACAGGGTTCACCCAGATCCACCACATGCCGTGTTTATTAAGCTAAAGTTGTCCGTCTTGCCTTAATCCTAAAGCAACAGGTGATTCGGGTTCAGTGACTCTTTGACATGTGTAATTAAGAAGTTGTGAAGTGAGAATTTAGTTTGTTTTCCTTAACAAGCTTTACTGTTTAGATAGGAGGGAACAAGGTTTTCCTCCAACAAACCTGCAATGTATCCATTAGAACATTTCTGTTTGCTTGAGGAAGGGAGGAAAAAACCCAAACTAAATGCATCTATTTGGAAGGATCAGGAGTGAGATTGTTTTTGAAGACAATAAATTAGATTACAAAAAAATGCTGCAATAGTTAATATTGAAGGCCAGCCTCAATGCAGACACCATCGGTCTTTGAGCAAAAGGGGTAGTCGTTACTACAAAACCCTTCCTTTGAGCCAAAAGAGATTAGCAAAGTCACCTTGAATAAGCAATGTCATTTTGCCCAGTAAAATTGCATTATGGAAGCTGGAGACGGTCCTGTGATTTGTGTCCTCCTGACAGGGCTTCAGTGTTCATTAGAGGCAGCAGCAAGGAGCTCTTAGACTCACTGGAACCACAGACACTGCTCTGAGCATCCCCACCCTTCGCATAATTATGCAGCTTACCTTATTAAATGTTTTTGACAAAACATTTAAAAATTCTTTTAATATATTAGATTCTAATATATTAAAAGAATTATGAAATGTTTTTTCAAATGTGATACATTAACAATGGGGGCAGGATGTCTTTAGTTTTTAATATTTTATGTTTAGTTGCCATCACTCTGATTTTTAGTTCCCAGTGTGGATACATCATAAAGTGCTTTATGAATAAAATTGCATTTTATTGAAGTTTGAAATTTGGAAGGAGATCTCTGTTCATTCATGATGTTTAAATTCATTTACAGATGGATGTAATTGCTTTATATTTTCTTGGTCCAGAAAATATTTGGTTCAGTAACATAAACATGTAACTCTTCAAATACCCTGACTGTATTTAGACACGTTTCACAGCTGCATTTTGATCAAAAGCTGCTAGATGTTTTCTATTGTATAAAAATAACATAAAAAAAAATCTGGTTAATAAAGTATTATTATTTTTTAATTTTAACAAGCTTTTATTTTGTTGGTGAATTTGTAGCCTTATAAATTTTAAAAGTTTAGAAGGCTATTTATAATTTGATAGTTATTAAGATTCTCTGAGACCTAGATGCCGGTGAATAGTAAAGAGCACGTGCTAAGCTACAATAAATAAATAACTTATGAAATAATTATTTAAAATTGTCATTAATATTTCCCTCCCCCCAAAAAAACAAGACATCAAATACATTGACCCAGAGTTTTGGCAAACTTGTAAGAAAATGTCTAATCCTGCTCACTGGATGGGTGAAGTTTACAGGTTAAATTATTTAATGTTTTGATCCAGAAGAAGAACATTAAATGATTTATTAAATCATGAAATAATTACATCTAGCCTTTACAATAAAATCTAAACATTTAATTGAGGCACATTTAATAATTAATTCTGTATTTATTTTTTTTGTGTGTATTTATTTCTAGTTTAAAAATTACACATTTAAATAAGGATTTTGTAAGTTATTTATTTATTGTAATTTGGCACTTGTCGCTCTCCATAGCTTCCACTCTTTTGTGCTGCATCCTGCTAACTGTGTCGTTACAAGATAAATATGGTTCTTAATCCAGATTAGTGTCCACTGGCTAAAGGTAACGTTCCTCTTCTCAAATCATATTTACACGTTTGTAAAATAGAACATAGTTTAATTGTTGGAGGTTTTAATGAAATGCTTCAGGCTAGCAAAGTCGATTCTGTAGGAAATAATTATGTGTTAATGTGGTATTTCCTCATTCCTGTTTATTAAATGTTGTCGGTGAAAGTCTGAAATTTTCTGAAGTTATTTAGTGAGTTTGTTACTTTAATAATGTTTATTTTATTATTATTTTGTATCTATGGTTGAGCGCTTTACAGATTAAATAAGTACATCACTCTTAGCCATGACAGTGAATTAGTATAGAATGTTGATATATGTGCCTTTAGCAAATATGTATGACGTACATATTAAGTCATTTGACAATGACATTATACAGTCACGGCGATAAGCACACAGATGCTTGCCTGCGCCCCATTAATTGCATTTCTTACTGATCCTTGTTTATTAGATTCCTTTTCACAGACCCGATTGTGAGTCAGTAGATTCAGCATTTCAGCTTGAAATAATCACTGCCTCAGAACCAATGCCAGCTCATGAAATATAGAACATGGAGAGATTCTCTGGAAATTGAATTTTTGTTTAAATAAAAACTGAGCTTTACAAAAAAAAGTGATGCTGTCTCACATCAATCCAAATGATTAAAAGGCCGGGAAGAAGAGTGTGAGGATGATTAAAGAGGCTATGAGCCGTCGGTGGGAAGTTGTTTTTTATTAGAGGATGATTATGGATGTAGTGGTGGTATCTATTACTCTCTTTCTCTTTTGTCTCCAATCTGTCCTTATCTCTTTCCTTCTTGTACTTATTTGTCTGTTATTTATCTTTCCCCCTGTGTCTTTTAGCCCAGCTGATGACGGTGATTGCCGGAGACTTTGAGGGTTATCTCCTGTTGTGACTCAAGAGTGCAGCATCTCTAGATCCTCCGATAGCCGCAAATCTCCATTCTTCTGCACTCAGCCCTCCAACCTGCCAGAAAAGGTCAACATTTAGCGCCACTATGGAGGACACGTACAATAACAGGACTTCTCTGGTTAAGGGAGCCAAGGACATGGTCAAGGAGGCCAAGCGGCACACGGCGAAGAAAGTCAACAAGGTGGTCGACCGCGCTGCCGACGAGTACTCATCTCATCGCAACTACGCCCGATTCCAGGATGAAGAGGACGAAGACGAGGATTTCTACCGCAACCAGAAAGGACACGAAGGAGAGAGTTACCGCGACAACGAGGAGGGCTCCAGCGATGCCACGGAGGGCCACGATGACGAGGACGAGATCTATGAGGGGGAGTACCAGGGGATCCCCTCAGCCACAGACAAGAAGCATAAGGAAGGCCAGGTGGCGCTGGGACAGCCGACGTCGGATGCAGCCAGGGACCGCAGTGAGCTGGAGCAGGAGAGGGATGCAGATGAAGAGGAGCTGGCCCAGCAGTATGAGCTGATCATGCAGGAGTGTGGCCATGGGAGCTTCCAGTGGCAGCTGTTCTTTGTACTGGGACTGGCGCTCATGTCAGATGGTGTGGAAGTGTTTGTGGTGGGATTCGTCCTGCCCAGTGCAGAGACAGACATGTGTGTCCCAAACTCCAGCTCAGGATGGCTCGGTAAGATTCCAGTTGGTGTTCAGATTTTGCTTTTCTGCTGATATCATCCAGGAAGGCAGGCAAATGATCCAGACTGTTAAAAGTACTTATGGCACTAAATCTTTTTTTTTTTCCACATTTTATCCCCTTACAATCACAAAGAGCAATGTATGTTATTGAAATTCTATATGAGACCAATGGAAATTAGTGCTTACTTGCGACCTGAAAGGAAAATAACACATCGTCTGTAGCTTATTAAATTAAAATTTGAAATGTCTGATTTGCATTTGAGGTGACAAACAACCAGACCCTTAAGGATGTTTTCTTTTTTTATCACCATGATCAGAGAAGTTGCTAAGAGTTGATTTCACGATCGATAGTACTGAATACATAGCCTTTTCTACCAGTCGGACACAAAACCCAATACAAACAGTCAGACCTGCACATTATTGGTGAGATCAGTGTGTTGAAATAACCATGTCAAAATCAAGAGCTAAATTCAAGTGAACGTCTGCGGCAAATGTTAACAGAAACAAGCAATCTGACTGAGCTTCAATGTATAGCAAAGAAAAAATGGGGAAAAACTTCAGGTTCTAGACTTATAAAGCTGGTTGAACCAAAATATCTGCAGCAGGACAGGCAGCAATAGCTGTGGATCCAGGTATGAATCCTTGTGCAAGGCCCTGCACAGCTGGTATGATTCTGAATCAGGTAAATGTGTTGCATTGATCCACAGTGTTACTTGAGCTCACAGGACAACATCCACCTGACTGAAAAATAAGATCAGTGCAGGTTAAACGTCAACCCAGCTGAAGATTGGCTAGAATCCTAAATGCTGTGTTGGACGTGTTTCAGTCCAGTGGTCTGTGTGTGTGTGTGTGTGTGTGTGTGTGTATGCAGCTTAAGAGACAAGCTGGTATTCCCTGTGTAACTCTGTGAGATGAAGTGGAGTTTCAGCAGTCCCAGTAGCTGCAGGTGTATAATCCATCACTGCAGAGCTGTTTACAGCGTTTGACTTGCTGTGTCAGAACCAGAGTGGAGAGGACGTTAAATCGGACTTGCAGCCCTTAGATACTAACCGCTACGGCAAGGCATGACAAAGCAAAACACCTGACGCAGACAGAGTCATGGAAACTTTGAAAATCTGAGCTACAACCAGGAAGCGTATCAAACACGGGCATGTAAACTCATATTTATCTTTATTACTACCTTTTTTGTTAAGTCAGCTTAAAGAATTTGAAGACAGTTTTTTTTAGTGTTCCAAAAGAGAAACAGAACAAACAGCCATGTTTTGAATTGACAAGCGTAGATGTTCTTCAACTTTATATTTTAAAAAGTGTCTTTTGAAGTATCACTGTACTCCACGATAAACCTCGTAGATATTCTTGCTCTCTGCCTCCTCTTGTTTGTACCTCTCTTTTATCCCCTGTCATCCTCCATTCAGTGTGCCTCTCTTTTCATCTTCTGTTCTCACCCATCCTTCTCATCTTTTTTCTCTGATTGCCCTCTAGGCCCCTCCTCTAGTGATGATCACAATAGGTTTGTGTGCGTGTGTATGCATATGTACTCACATGATTGCTGTGACCTTGTTGCTACCCATTTTGTGGCTAGTTTGTTGTGCAACTATACTGTAGCATAGTTTAATCTGCTTTGTGCTTGGAAGTGTTTTATATACATAAGGAAACAGCTTGTTTCCTTATATATCTGTGGGTATATATACAAAATGTACAGATTTAAATGTTTCATCAAGTGGAAACACAAACCAAGTTAAAGAGGTTTTCCAACAGTAGTTATAGTAGAGATAGTTTTCACCATCTCAAAGATAGTTTTAGCAGCAGTAGTACACGATGCTTGGTTTCCGTGTACCATTTAGCAGATTTAACATTTTGTTTTTGGCACTGTATGGAAAACAACAACAAAAAGATGGAAGGAGTGTGAAATAAGTAAAAAAAAAAAAAAGCAGTTCTTTTGTTTGATGCATTGCAAGTCTTTTCTTCCATTAACATGTCGACCGTATAGGTTTTTGATTTCCCATGATTTAGCCTGATTTTACTGAAGTGGAAGTACTGATTATATAATAGAAAATAAAGCAGTTTCTGCAGGGCTTGTTGCTCTGTGACTGAGGGCAGCCTGGACGTTACACTGACAAGGAGGGATGGTATAAAATACACAGGCACAGAACTTGGTGATCAATAGGCAACACACAACAGATAAGTCTAACACAATGTAAAAATAACTAAGTAAATAAATATAATCATTTTGTTACATTAGATTTTTTTTAATTCTTTTAATTTAAAGTAAACCTGTAACACTGGAATAATATTTACCTCTTTGAACTCTTTCACATTTTGTTATGTTGCAACCACAAATGTATTTTAATGGGACTTTATTGCAACAATGGTGCCTAAATAGGAGGATAATAGAAAACGTTCTGGTATGGAAAAGGAAGAAGATTAAAAGCTATTGTTGAAGAAAGCTACAGGAAATCCTGATGACTGTTTTTCACAAGCCACATAGAGCAGAGAGCATGCAGGGAAAACAGTGTCCTCAAATATAAGCATTACAAAAAATGTGTTTTTTCTCATCAATGCCATAATTTTTTTTACTGAATACAATTAGATCTTTTTTCAGAACTACAACAATAGATTTGTTTCTAATAATACAAACATTTCCTGAGTTTTGCTGTGCAGTCTTTATTTCTGAATAACCTGGGTTAATATGCGTCTCCAACATGTACTGTGACAGATGGAAATAAGGAAGGGGAATACCATGTGTTGGAGAGCGGGAGCGTGTCTGCGTGTAGCGTTAGCTGTGAAGGCAATTGACCCATGCAAGTTAACCGCAGGCAAAAAAAGATTTTCCTCCGCCTACCAAAACATTAATACATTTTAAAGTAAATTAGTGACTAAATGGCGAATTATATTTTTTATTTTCTTGACAAAAGCAATAAAAATATATAGATATTGACGTTTTGAATTGCCTTCATTGAATCTATCTGCAGTAGTGTCATGTGAACCTCGGTTTGCCATAAAACAGTCACGCACAAGCACAAGGACTCAGCTGAAATAAAAGGGATAATTCACAAAAGCCTCTGCCGTTGACTCAGAATGCGTGATGGCACGGCAGGTTTGCAGGGGGGTGGATGCTGTAAATACCATAAGCAAGAATTATGGATAAGGAAAAGTACAGAAGGGAAGAAGAACCATATGCAATGCAACACGTAAAAAAAACGGGGAGGGATGTAGCTGGAGAGAGTTTGAAGAGGAGAGATTACCAAGTCAGGGAGGAGTAATGGGGTAGGAGGTGTAGGCGTACTGAAGCGGTGAGGTGGAGACTGATAGTATGTAGTACACTAATACAGTGAAGGAGAGGCTCAGCTATTATCTTTGACACAACAGACAAAGGGATTGCATCACCCTATCATTACTTGTTTCTTCTTGTAGGCTGACCTTTTCCTCCTGAGACTCCCCTCGTCTCATTTCCTTTCGTAAACTTAACAGTTTTTATTTTTCTTCATTTTTGTCTTGTGTCAGCTGACCTCATGTACACTCTTTGTACGCTAGCTTCTCTCTTTGGCTCCATCGCAACAGCACTCGTACTATTTTTCACTTTGTGGTCCCGGTGTGAAGCCTGCTGGTTGAATGTGTGGAGCTTGTGTGGCCCTGGTGCAGCTGAGCGTAGCTAAACTGCAGTAAGATCCCAACGTCGCTGCAGAGATTAGGCTGCTTGAATAGGGCAGCTAGCTCTGGATTGTGTGTGCATGTGTGTTGAATTAAAGTCAAAGTAATTATTATTCTTATTATTTTTATCTTCAGGGTGTTGGAGGGCTGGGCATGGAGAGGGTGTATGTGACGGGACTTAATGTGGCATCTTAAAGAAGAAAGCTGATGTCTCCAGCACGCTCTGCAACAAGCCTCATGGACAGATTTTGTGGGAATAAATTCCCATTTTACTATATTTGCATCATTTCACGTTAAAAAAGAAAAATATGTTTTAAATTCTGATCTTTAATCTGAATATTTATAAGAAAAAAATACTCTACATTAGAAAATAAATTCTTTCTATTTTTCCCCCCAAAATCACCAGTGGTGCAATTTTGCTTCCCTTAAAAAACCTCTTAAAATAAATCTAACTGAAAGAATTATACTTTTTTTTTTTAAGTAGAGCAGAGTTTTGCAAATTTTAGTCGTATTCAATAAATGTCTTTTTTCTTGGGGCAAAACTATGACATGGCATATGAGGCCATTTTTGCTAGCCACTCTTCACACATCACTTGCAATTCAAGTGATGTGTGATGATCTTCATAAGTGGATAAATGGTTACAGTATAAAATTGCTTCTTGCTTGAACTTTCCCATATCGACAGTCACAGAGTGGATCTTTGATCCTATGGGGCCACCAGATCACAGGTGATTCAGCACCACTAAATAAATCTCTTATGATATTTCAGTCCCCAGACCCAGAAGTCTTGTTTGAGCCACAAAATCAGAAAAGTAAACTGATTAGATTTTAGGAGTCCCTGCTTTGTAAAATGTAATTGTTTTATTGGTTGAATTAAAGAAGTACAATCTTTAGGTGGTGTAACAAACTTTCACAGGATGTAAACACATGTTAAGCCTTCCTGGAAAACTTTATAATGGATTTCTGTCTTTGCCAAACTGCCTTTTTTTCCCCCCTCTCATTTTTAACCATCCCTGTATTTGTATCTGGAGCCCTCTGCAATGACTGGCTGAACACTTCAGTTTTGTTTCACTGCGGAGGTGGCAGGAGGCAGAAGGGATGAATCCCATCAAAGTGGCATGATGTAGTACAAATATGATTACATGCTGGTCACGCATAAAGGAGCCGCCGATGGTGCACAAAGCAGAGAGGAAACTAAAGCAAATACTCTAAAACAGAGAGATCAGAGGAGTGTAAACTGTGTGGAGACAAGAGAAATAACTGAAAAGCAAACTGGTTGAAAGAGAACACAGAAAGGGTGACAGATACGGGTACCACGGCGATGCCACAGGGCGTGTGACGTACAATGTTGTGTGAACAAAACAGCATGGCTGTTTTTGTGTGGTGCCGAAACGGTTTGTGGTGCTACGAGTGAAGAGCATCAAAGCATGAAATCACAGAGGAGGTGGTGATGCAGCTCGGTGCTCGATCGTCTCGGAGGGGCTCCATGGTGACAGGGCACAAAACAACGAGCGGGGGTCCGCCCTCTCCCTTCTGTCGTGGCTGTGCATCTTTTGCTTCTGCCTGAGAAGTCTCCAGGCTCTGACAAACTATCAGGGTCTCCACAGGGTCAGCAGCTTCATCAATGCAGAGATATCGAAATATTAAGCTTTAATACGACTTGTCTCTTCGAAGAAGACAGCAACTAAAATTCACAAACTGTGTCAGCTGACTTCCGGCTGCATGCAGTCATTGCTAACATGATTGTCGTGATACTTTTGGGGTTCTGGTTGGTTTTCGAGGTTGAACCGAGAAAATATTTGTTTTTATTGTTGTCAGGTTTGCAATTTATTAGGGATTTTCTCTAATCCACACAGATTCGGCTCACATCCTCTAACAGATGCAGCAATGAACTGCGGTAATATCTTTTTAGTTAGAGCTTGTTGAATTGGTTCATTTCCTTTACAAAGTTTTTTTTCCATTTATTGTAATGTAAACTATCCAAAGCCAGTTTTGAGGTGAATTTGGTATGATTACTTATTTACCAAACACTTGTCTTCAAAATGACTTAAGGTATCATTCAGTTCACCGGCAACACTGTATTTGAAGGGGTGTGCATAAGACTGACATGATACTGTCATAAACATGACATAACATCTGTCATGAACATAAAGAAGTCTTTATGAATATTGGTAACAGTTGTCATGAAGTGTCATTCGGTAAATAACGACACTTTTAATGCAAAGTTGCTCTAAAAATTGCATTGAAAGTCCATTTAAAATGCCAACTTTGCATTAAATTGTCATAATTTACAAAATCATGGAAAGTTAGCTCTTTTAATGGACTTTCAATGCAACTTTTAGAGCAACTTTGCATTAAAAGTGCCATTATTCACCGAATGACACTTCATGACAACTGGCATAAACATTCATAAAGACTTCTTTATGTTCATGACAGATGTTATGTCATGTTTATGAGTGTCATGTCAGTCTTATGCACACCCCTTCAAAATAAAGTGTTACCAGTTCACCTTGTAAAATGAAAAGTTATTATTAATATAGATACAAGTTACTATCGACATATAGAAAAATATACAGCCTCCAAACGTCTAGTGGAAGTTTAGATAGGGGGGACATGGTGCACAATATCTTTGCCGGAGTCTTGTAGAAGACAATTGTGAATTGCGTTAGAGGATGTCTGTGCTATTTTTGGATTATATTTCACTACAGTGCAGTAGTCTCCTCTTGGTCGGTGCCAGCCCTGCTGACAACATGCTGAAAGATACTGTGGAGCTCGACTGGGACAGAACATCAATACATTCATTATGCAATTGAGTGTCCTGTGAGCAATGTACTTACAGTTACACTGTGTGTATGTGTGTGGGAGGGGGAATTCTCAAGTCTAAAAGGAAATAGATAATTTTCTGTACTTCCCTAAAATGTTCACTGAATGTGATAAATATATGAATTTTTATCTCACATAAGCCTGGAGCATCTACCGAAGAGTCCTGTTGCATTTGAAATTGAAAGATGTCAAATTTTTCAGACAGCTCAGCTAAAAGATCTGCAGTAAAACTGTCAAACAGGCATCTGTTCTCAGCAGAGAATACACCTGCATGAATGAAGACTGAAAGTCAATGCTTCTTTCTCCTTGATACACTGCAGTGGCACAAACTGAGCGCCGTCATGTCTGAGTAAAATCTGAAATATAATGTTTCTTTCTGAAATTGAAGCGTCTAAAATAGAGAGAGCTGATGTTGCTCTTATAGCAGCACAAAATCACACACAATAGCAACCGAAGCACTGCTACGGCCTTTTTCTCCTCGGGGCAAATTCATGATGATCACTGAAAGAAATCAATGCTGTTTTGTTGGAGCATTGATCTTGCCAGTGATGACCAAGATTAAAAGAGAGCCGAGGCCTGTTTTGTTAAACTAATCTGGATTGTAGTTCACATTTGTCTTTTTATTGTTCAAAGTGTGTTTTTTTAATTTGGTTGTCTTAGTTCTGTGTTTGTTGTTGAATAAGAAGATACACACACCAGCACCTTTTTCTGTGGATTTGGGAAAAATTTTTCATTGCTTAAATGAAAAAGAAAAGAAAAAAAAAGCTTTTTAGAAATGGGTTTGTAGTAGAAACAATTGTGTTAATGTTGATCCAAAGTAGAAAGAAAAAACTTCTGGATTCTAAGCTTGTTCTAATTCCTTTTCTGCTTTGGAATAATAGAAGTCTCTCTGCATGATAATCTAAAAATTAATCTAAGAAGAATAATTTTAACTAGAAAATTCCTGCAGAAATCTTAAGGGGCCATGCCAAAGTGTGCCCGTCGGCCTGGAACCAGTATTATGATGCTAAAAATTTGCATTAAACTAAAGACAGCTGCAATGTAGTCAAGAACATGTGGAAAGGCAGAAGCATGTTGACTAAGGCTGTACTTGTACCATTCATTATGTTGAAATTAATGCATGAGATAAAACTAGCCAATATGCTAATGTTAGTCTAAATGCTGGCAGTAGCAGCCTGAGAAAAAAAAAAAAAAGCTTAATATTATTGCACCGCCTGTGGCGGTGTACTGACGTGAGACGAATATGCAAGCTTTTATTTTGAAACGTTCAGAAAGCTTCATTTTAAAGGACCACACTATTTCAATGTGTAACAGTGGTTTGGTTAAACCAGTCATGCATAGCCCAAAAGACCAATAGTTGATGTAAAAAAATGGTCATGGCTTTTATTTTGAAATTTTTAGTAAGCGTCATTTTAAATGGCCACACTGATCCAATGTGTAGCAGTGGTTGTGTTAAACCAGTTATATACTAGTCCTCTGTTTTAAAACTATAGAGACGACCATCTAGTCAGATATGAGTCTTGTCTGTCATTGAGTTACTCCATTCAGCAAGTAGTACTAACTGCCAGCTCAGCCATCCTCCGTAATAATTGAGTTTTCTACCAAGGTAGAACACTGCAGCTGTCGCTGCATCACTTAAGTCAGACACAGGGGGCGACAAAGTTCTCTCTTTAAATCACTTTCTGAAAAATCAGTCAGCTGTGGCCAGTGTTCTGTTGCTATGGTGATTAATCTTTAAATCAGTTACTTTTTGAAAAATCAGTCAGCTGTGACCAGTGTTCTGTTGCTATGGTGATGAATCCTCACTGCCAACTGTCAGCTGTGCTGACAGTTGGCAGTGAGTATGACAGTTTTTCACTGTCATATGAAAAAACGTATGAAAAACACAGAGATCGAGTGTCAGTTACTCCTGTCCCATAACTTTGCTCTGAAGCACCTGGACAGAAAACCGTAAGCCCTAGAGCAGGCATGTCAAAGTCAGTTTGGTTCTGGGGCCGGATCCAGACTCTTTGTTCTCAGGTGGGCCGGATCAGTAAAAGAATGTCAACTCCAAATATTTAGCTTTGTTTTTCGGTACTATGCTTTATCATTCAGCCTACATTTGTGGCCTACCCTACAATATTATAATTATAGATGACAAGGGATCTTTTCTGAGCACAACACATTTATTCAATAAACAATGGAAAAAAATAATTTTCATGTTTGGGTATGAATGTGTTAACAACTGGTTTATTTTAACAGCTGATGGAATGCAGTTTTACACCTGAACCAACTCACCACATTAACAAACTCAAGTGGGAGCTATGAAAAAATATTTTCGCCTTAATTGTCATACTGCTTTGAAATAAATAAAAAAAGTGCAGTGCATGTGCAATAAGATTAGAATACGTCAGATCAAACTACTAGGCTGGGCTACTGAAGCTGAGAACATACTGCACAATATCAATTGTCTTTAATATGAAACCAGATGAATCTTATTTTTAATTATCTGTATTCACAAGTGCAAACAAATTTCGTGTCATCCCACTTTTTTTCTCTCTCTCCTTCAGTCTACTTGCTGCTGCTGGCCCCTGAAACTTGGCATCTTTTTGCCTTCACAAGTGCATCGATATTAGGTGTTAAATCCTGAGTAGCAGCACATTTAACAATGTCATTCAAGTGTTTATTTGTTAACCTTGAGCGCTGCTTTGTTTTATT
>CAEGAF010054488.1:0-11255 GCA_903067075.1 Micropoecilia bifurca | reverse complement strand
AATGATCATAAAATATATTTTCAGTTAAATTTTTTGTAAATGTTTGGCTTATCAAAATTTAACATTCTTTTTTTTGAGTTTCTCTGTTTGTAACTATGCCAAATATCTCCACATAAATGTTTACCTCCAGCATTAATGATACAGAAAAAATAACCTATTGGTGCTGCTGGTTCTTCAACTTGAATAAACATCCATCATCATGGCTGATGCAGAAACTGAGGGCAAATCTTGAGTTAAGGAAGCTGTGAAATACAAAGTCTAGCAAGGCCTGCTGTTGTATTGTTACCATCTAATTCTGTTTTACATGCCGTATCATGTTCTAAACAGTAAATCAAACATCAGAGAAATCAAACATTGCAGGATTCACTGTGGTGAATAAAGTAAACTAAGCAACTATAATTGTTTTTGTACTTAATTCTGTGGAAATCTGAATTCCACATGATTTTTTTACTTACTGATCACCTAAAGCAATTAAATGTCTTAATCATAAATCAGAAAAACTCTAATGTGTCTCCTTTTATGCAAGTGGATGAGTAATAGAAATGTGAAAATAACCCTTACAGAAGCACGATACGTTATGTCATGTTCTTGTCATCATTCTTGACACAGGGAAACATCCATGGTGTGAGATCACTCACACGCCTTCCCCTTCCGGTTCTTGTCTCCATCAGTCTCATGATTATCCACAGTGACCCGACCCAAACGAAGCAAAATGTACCCTGAAGACGTTCCCGGATCGCACCTATTACCACAGACACTCGTAGTTGCGCCGGCGTCACACTCACAGAATGTCAGTAACACATTTGCAATCACCTCCTCCACTTTCACAGCAAAGATGCTGCAGCGTCTGACTGTGACTTGATTGTATCTACAATATATTCGTCAAACCCTGCAATGAATACGACTCATCCTTAACCACTTATCTAGATATTTGTCTGAACATTAATGCAGCTGCTGAACATTTGAGCCCGTATTTTAGGTTATCATACATATAGGTTGTAATTTTTGTAATTTATAGTGTTTTTTAATGTAATTCCAGTGTAACTTAAACCCACAGTACAATAATAAAAACAGAAAGTTTTACAGTGTAAACAGTAAAACTTACAGTAAATCTAGTCTTATATGTAGTAAAACTTTTAAGTTTGTTCTTTTTTGTGGCTCAAATGATCAGATATATTTTTGCTAGCTAAATGTAGAGAGAGAAAAATGTAATAAAATTTAGGAAAGCAAAAAATATATACAAACGATGAGTGTGAATAGACTGGTTTAAAACGTATGTATGTAAAAGTCAGATGGTTTCACTTTTTTTATGTTCCTCAACTCTTCCAGCTGTGTTTCTCTACCCATGTTTATTATATTTTGCTTTATTACCATATGTTTTAAATAACCTGAGTCTTTCCTCTTCAGTAAGAGGAAAAAAGACGATCTCCAACTCACCTTCATTTGCATCAATTTTGTCCGTCTAGTATTTTTCCACTAACATATGAGCAAGAAATGAGGTGATGGATCCTTCCCCTCAATGGCTCAGTCTCTTTTTTTTCACATGTCTCAAACAGCACTCACGCTGCCTCCTTCCTTTTAATCTCCCTTCCCAGCATCACCTCGAGCCTCAGCACTGCAGCACTTGGAAAATTCCACACTGCAGCAAACAGAGGGGTGGCGATGGAGAGCAGGGCGCAGGTGCAGAGAGGAGGGAGCGAATGAGAACACAGAATGTGCCCGAACCCAGTAATCGATGATGGGGAGGTTGTCATTACAGCGCGGGAGTAAGACGTTGGCTCTGTGAATGGAGCAGATATCACAGGAGCAGTGGTGAAACAGAGGCAGGGACAAGGGTAGGTGTGGAGCTGCATCATTAAATAATGATGAAGTTCACACTGAGATCATAGAGGGAAATTAAAACACCTAGTAAATGTCGAAAGATTTTTTTTTTTTTAAATGAGTATCATAAACTGATAGTATAAATAATGGGAAAAGAAAAAAGAGAAAAATGAGGAGAGAAGGGGATTAAATTCTGGAAGGGTGAGGTGATGGAGTGATAGATGTGGAAACCTGTACAAACGTGCATCCATCATCACGTGCCTCAGATTGAGCAGAAAAAAGCACTGCAGCAATTTAAAAGTGCTGCTCTGTTCAGGCAGCCACTGACTCTACAAACACTGTAGAACGTCCCTCACATAATTCCTCCATGTTTAAGGAACATATGTTTGCAAATAGCATGTGAAAACAAAAAAATTACATTTTTATGGAAGCAATTATCTTTCATTCTGGGCGTTTTTCTGCACAATGGATTTTTGGAAAATGCGTCAATATATAATCTTTGTATTTTCTGCCTGAGTTGCTCTTTGTGACATACTAAAGGAATAGCAGAGCTCTTTAATTGTGGAATTTTCCACCCAGATCATACACAGCACGTTTATTTAAAGCTTAGCATTATTTGTTTAAAAGTCTTCGATGTGACAAAACCAGAGGAACGTTTTATGAATTTTTGCAACTCGAGAACCCTTATGCATGACATATTTCAGTATAGTGTTTTATAAGTTGTCGCCCTTAACTTGTTGAACTACAATGGTGAAAAATTACCAAATAAACATTCTTTTTTTTCTAGATTCAAGAGCACTTATATCCTCTTTCACAAGGGAGTTTGAATGCCATCAAAAAGCAAATATTGAAGTTATTCAGCCCATTCAGATTGATGTGATATGATCATTTACATGTTTGACAACATAATGCATGTTGCATTATAATTTTCAAAGTTATCTCAGGGAACCTTTTATATTTTTCTATGCCATGTGTCTAAATAGGTCAGCCAATATACTGTCGAAACCGAGTCTACCTTGTATAAAAAATATCACAACCTTTACGTCATCACTTTAAATTAGACTATGCTTGGGCGTAATCAACTAAAATGATTTCTGCTTGCTAAATGTTCTTTATGGCATTTCAGTTAAATATTAGCAAGCTTGTGGCATCATGGAAAAATCAAACCCTAACCCTAACCCAAGCCACAATATCAGGTAGTTGAGAATCGCCAACCTCAACAAGCCTGCCTCATATTTTGCAACCGTTTCTATACATCTGAAGGTGCCACAATCATTGTTACAAAAGCACACATATATGCAAATATAAATTAGATGGACATTTCTAACATTTGTTCTAGTTACAGGTTTTCCAGATTTTTGATAAGCAATGAGACTGAGTTATGTACATAAGCTCACGGATGTTCAGGTTTTTAAAAAGTGCTAACGGTCTCAGAAATGGGATTGTATTTATTCTGAGGTAACAATGTGAGAGCATCTTGCACCTTTTTGACAGTGAATTGAGCAACCCACCAATGTCACATTGAGACAAAGCGAGCGCATCAGCACAGACGTCATGGTGGTAGAGATCGATCACTCTGCTATAATGACCTACACCACTACGATTGATTCACAACTAACCCGGTCCGTTATCAATGCAGTTGCACCCAGTTTGCAGGTTTACTGATGAGTATTTGGGAAACCAGGGAGGAACCCCAACACGTGAGAGGATGACACGTGTGCATCCTTTTAACACTTGTTAAAAAACTCATTATAAACTCATTTTTAGATGCTGTCGTTTATACTGAGATTTGGCCGCGAGTGACGCTCACTCTAACTTATCACCATCCTGTTTTGAGCCACAGGGGAGGTTGAATGCTTTGAGTCAGTGTTTTAGAGGTCTGATCAGGGAAGTAAAACAAAGTTTGTGTGAAGCTGGCGCTGCAGCAGAGCCGCATTTCTGACTCAGAGCAAGCAGGTGAGGGGCTTTTTTTTTTCTGAAAACAACTTTTATGGACATCAGTAAAATCCCTGCATCCTGCAGACTGAATGAAAAGGAATGAGCAAATTTACATTAATACCCTGGTTCTTATCAGTGGGCATTCATAACATAGTCTTGGTATGTGTGTCAGTGCAGTCCCCTATTTATAGACACAATGTTAAAAAGAAAAAATGTTATTACATAAATGGTGCCACTGCATTCCAGACCAGGCAGAATTTTCTTCTTGTGGATATTTTTAGTGTCATGTCCATGCGAAGAGGTAGAGACTAAATTGGATAAGTTTTTGATTTTGTGGACCAGTTATTAAACTTTTCACAGCAAATACTGATGAGGCCAATTCAGAATCACACCATGCAAACATTATGCAGTAATCCCCTGCTATTTGTTGGGGTTAATACACAGAAGAAGGAGTGCTTTAAGAGCAGAAGCTACACCTAGAAAGTACCACAAACAACAGGCACTATACATCATCCCGATCACACCCAGGTAAAATATTATTTTGGTAGCAACATCATACTGTGGGGATTGCTTTCAGAAAATTAATGAGAGTTGATGAGCAGATGGTCAGATGTGAATCCAGGACATTGTAGAAAGAAAACCTGGAATAGTTTTGAGATTGGGCTGGATTTTTACCCTTCATGTAGAGCTACAACAGATGAGTCAAAATGTGTCCATGTGATAGAAGGACTCGGTCAAAGTCCAGAGCTAAATCTGACTCAGCATTTCTGGCAGGACTTGGAAAGTTAATGTTCAGAGTTGCCCCTCATCCCGTCTGACTGAAGAAGAAGAATTGAAGAACCATTGAGATCAAACCCACAAATAGCTGTTTCAGATTTAGTGGGAAAACCCAACTTATTTAGAGTTTAAATGGGTTAAATAAATAGAGTTATAATAGCAAAAAACTATCCTTTTTATAGCACAGATGCTGTAAAGCAGTTTTACTTTGAATTGTCCTCTTTGTGTGCTTTTCACTGTGGACATCTGAGTTACTGTTTTATAGGCCGTGATGATGATAACGTTTTACTGACTTATTTATGTCTGTGCTCTCAGGGAAACACATGCAACATGCTGTGTTGTTTTTCAAAAAAAAAAAAAATCCCCAAAATTCAGCTTCTGCATTCACTGAAACTGATTTCTGCTTTGCCCTCTGCTTTATGTTCCTCTTGAAGACAATCTGTTGGATTAACCTGCCTTCCTGTTAAAGTTCAGGGCAGAAATCAACATGCAGCAGAATAGTAAAAATGTTTTTTCTATGTTGTGTGTTGATGTTGGAAACCAGCTGGAGGCTCATGGGCAAGATAACAAGGAATAAGCAAACATCATGTTGGCTCAGTCAGCCAGTCAAAACCCTGGTTTCTGAAAACAGAAATCTAAAAATACTGTGGAAGTCGGGCAAATCTGGAACTAAACTTCACCTGAAACAAACACAGGATAGAACTATGAAGCAGATCTGAAAAAAGAACAAGAGAGAGACCCAGCGGTATTTATGTTGACTAAAGAAATGTCTTAACAAAACACAGATGGGAGATGGGTAATAGAAACTGAGTGGGAGGTGGACAGGAAGCATAACCATAAGACAATGAGAGAGGAGTTTCACAACAAAAGCAAGTACAATTAAACCAGGAAAGTACAAAGATCAAACACATAAACTCATTAGACAACAGTGATGAGAAAAAGAATGCTAACACTTTATTTGAAAGGGTGTGCCTAAGACTGACATAACACTGTCATAAACAGGACATAACTCCTGTCATGAACATAAGGAAGTCTTTATGAATGTTTGACAGTTGTCATAAAGTGTCATTCGGTAAATGATGACACTTTTAATGCAAAGTTGCTCTAAAAGTTGCATTGAAAGTCCATTAAAAAAGCCAACTTTGCATTAAATTATCATAATTTACAAAATCATGAAGTCCACACTCTCCAAAATACCTTGTTTGATTTTCTTAGTAGTTTTCAAAGGTCATAAACTGATGGGCGGACATTTTCCTTCTGGATCTTCTGACAGAAAGTAAAACTTGCGGTTCCAGCACTAACTTGCAGATCTTCCTGGTTTTGACATTAACAGAGGCAAGCGCAGCTTTCAGTACTTTAGAAGTTGATCTGGATCTTTGCTGTTTACCCACCTTATGGAGGATGGCTGACTGGACAAGTGCCAACTCAGCAGTATTCCGTCACGTTTGACTAAATCTTATTTTGGTCATGTTGTTTTTTAGTGGTACTATGTAGCAGTCTAATGTTCTTAAGGTTTTCATTTACTGCTAAATGTGTGTAATCCATCCATTATTCAGAAAAAAAGGGTTTCGTTTTTTTTAAATAATTAATTAAAAAAACTTTTCTCATATATTTTAGAAATTAATATATTCTAATTTATTAAGGGCATTGATCGTTATCTGTATACTTATGGGAGCAAAAGAAAGCTGAATATGAGGAATGAATGGCCCAGTTTCAGAAGCCTGTGGTTCCATAATACTTGCAACAAAAAAACGCTGATTCTCCCTTTACGCTGGGTCTCTTGGGTAGCTGAACCTCTTACATAATGTCTTTTTCCCCTTCTCTTATCCATTGGTACCCACTGGTGTCAACATTGGACCACTGTGGGAGTTTTTCCACCACACCGGTTCTGATGTTGAATCCCTGTTTGCTTAGCAACAATGTTTTCTGAAAGCACCGTCTCTGGCACCATAAAACGGGCTTTATTCTGGCACCAAGTCTTTGTTGGGCCGGAGAATAAAACCACTTCCTTCAGCAGCTGTTTGTGGGATCATGTAGAGCAACAATGAGTAGAAATAAATCATTCTTAAAATCTTAGTAAGTTTCTCTTTTGCTCAGTATAATCCAAGACAAAAACAGTAAAAACTCTAACATCAGTAATAACGGATTATTACTGGGATACCGCAGACTCACTCCATCTCACCTTTCCTATTTGTTTTCATTTCATCTGTCTCAATGAATACAGCTACACTTAAAATAGCTACTTCCGGCTGAATTTATTAACATTGTTGTTAACTATAATCAGAAACATTTTTAATATCACCAGATAGAGGTAATAAATCTCCTTGGAATAGACATGTGAAGCTACTGTTTGCATGGCTCTTCATAAAGTTCCTACCAAAGGTCAGAACGGGGGAAAGGGAAACATTCAAATACACCAGCTGCTGTTCAAATCAGTGTTCATAAGTTGAGCTGATGCCAAGGCGATTGTTTGCACGGAGTATAAAACAAAACACTAGAATTTGAGTCGATAAACTGTCCCACACTGCAACCCTCTACTGAAACTTAAAATGCATCAGAGACTTGACCGAGCAGTCGGTTAAAGAAATGCTGGCTTTAGAAGGTGGCACCAAGCTGGCTCTGGTCAAACCATGTCGCTTCTGAACTTTGTTTTTATAAGTTGCTGTTTTACTTCTGTTTGGTTGCACAATGTGACCTGCAGGCCTCATGCATGACCACAGACTCAAGTTTTCCAACGCATCAAGGTGTCACCATGTTTTTCTGGTTTAGTCATTGTTTTGACTGACTTTTGGATGCTGCAGATTGCTTGTGCTAACACCGTAAGCAATATCCTCACCATTCTGTGCAACCTCCATGCTGGTTGATAACATATTTCATGTCAGCAAAATAAAGTTTAAAGACCATGCAACATTTTGATCTTTGAGAAAGTTTTAACAGCATTGTTTTTTCATTGGACAGAAATATTTATATTTAAAAAGCATGTGACTATATTAATTATAACCAAAACTGTCATCACCTATTTCAGGAATAGTATAAGAGTTCCAGTTTGCGTATGTTTTGTAAGGAAATTAAGTTTAGTTTACTAAAGTTTGGTATATTTTACCTCATTGTAGCAGTTTGTTTAGTCTGCAGGATGTCTTCCTCTGTGTTTTAATAAAGGAATAAGTCTGCACGTGTCACGTATCATTACAGCATTTTTATTTTCTCTAATATCTCAGATAATGACACTTGATCTTCCAATGCAGATGGTGAGAAGAACAGTAAAAGTTTAAGCAAGTGCAAGGACAGATATCAAGATATTGGTATTTGTGTGCAGGCATGTTTGAAATCTTTGAACAGTTTGTGCTCTGCATCAAGTCATGGGGTTCAGATATAGTCTGATTGGAACCAAAGGACTCTTACATAACAGTTATGACCACACAGAACCCGTATTCAGGCCTTCTTCTATCTCAAACACACACACACACACACACACACACACACACACACACACACACACACACACACACACACACACACACACACAGAGACAAGCGCACTCATGTCCAGGATGTACATAGACACAAACACACTCATGCACCCACACATATATGAGGAAATTCTAGAATTCATGACATCTGCACAGAGAAAACAAAACACGCTGCCATGTGCAGCCAGGCGGAGGCAGAGCCTCAGTTCTGACTTTAACAGATGATGTTTACTTGGTTTTTCCAGGAAAAAGGAGAACGATATATGCTAAAGTTCGTACAGTGAAAAGGGAACCAGTTCACTAAAAGTCTGCATTTTCATGACCTTTGCTCCTGGAAGACCTAATTTTAACTCGTTAACATATATGTAAGGATAGAAGAAAAATAATGATTTCTGCTCCAGCTATAATAATGAGTTCCAAATTTAAAGTGCATTCTTTCATAGAATCCTTCTGCAAGACATTTCACTCTATTTAATTAAAACTTTATTTGACAACACATATTTTTAAAAAACAAAAGTTGTAAAGGCAATATGTTTCCAGGAATCAAGCCTGGCAAAAAGTAAAAAGAAAAACAGGAAATAACTGCTGCATAACTGCAAAGCTATAAAAACGGCCATGCGACCTGATGACCTGCGGTTTCTTGGAAGCTCTGGCTCCAAGCCTCCTGTTCATGTGAGACTCACTTTGTGTTGCACAGAGTGTGTAGGAAACATACATTTTCTGTGCAGGCAGACATGTGTGTGCATGAAAATCAAAATATTATGTTTCCAAATCTTGGCTATGCTGTGTGCCACGTGATTTTCTCTTTTTTTTCTTTTTTTTTTGCAGCACGTGTGGAGAAATGGGAGGGGATATTCTTGTACCAATAAGTCCTTCTCTCCTGCTGTTTCTTGATATACGCCAGTCATATGGAACGTGTTAATCTGCAGTGCGCTAAGGAGGAAAACACAAAGCTACAAACATGTTTTACCACTTAAGCTTATTTGCAGCTTGGTAAACTCTTTGCAGTGTCACAGCAGTCATTAAAGCTGGCATTCCTGTTTTAACTCGGTGGATTTTTATGACTTTCATGAGCTTCAATTTAACTTCAGTTTTAGGTTTTCTCTTATTAATTAAGCGCATTTGCTCTTTTCCTACTGTTATTTTTTCCCGTAAAGCCTTTTATCTTTAGAACATTTTGGAGTTACATGTATAAAAATAAGTAGTTTAATTTTGAGTTACCTTGTCAAGTTATGCTCTCTTTTGGTTTATCTTGAAAATATCCACACACGTGTTTGTTGCAGCTAGGAAACCCAAGGAGTTCTGCAGCTGACAGGCGCTGACAGCTTGTTGGACTATGAATACAAGCAAAAGGGGAGAGATACTTTATTTAAAGAAATGAGGAAAAATCTTTAGCCTATATCCATTACATGCCATTGGAGAATTAAAAGTTTAATCTTAGTACATGGCAAAATAATAAATAAAAATGGAAATTAGCTATTTGACAATTTTCTGAACCTAAACCTGATTTGCAGGATGCTAAAATGTTTGTTGCTTCTGTGAGGTTGAATGAAGGTTGCATTGGGGAGTTAATTAAATCCCTGCCAGCCTCTCTGGTACGTATGTCCAGCAGGATGTAGACGTGACGCTCGCCTGCAGGCCTGCAGAGGAAGTGGGGCAGCAGAAACCATGGTTTAGACCAGAACACGTGAAATAGATTTGGTGCAACTATTTGGTCAGCACCCAGACATCACAGCCAGACAGAACCTGCCTGTCCAGATCCTGGACCTGCAGATGTGGAATGTGACCTAATTTTGTCGCCGCAGGTGCCCAGGGAATGATAGCTTGAGAAGCAGGTATCGCCACACGCTGTGAGTCATTTAAGAGAGGTCGCGTGTCCGAGGGAGGGGCCGGCCACATTGGTCAGTGTGGGAGGGTGTAGACTTACTGAAAATCTTTCAGCACAGCAGAGTTACAACAAACAGAACTGGCAGGCAATTCCTCTCTTAAAACTATGTCAATAATTAACTACAGCATTTTCCTAAATATAAAAAAGCCAAAAAATCTGTTACTAAAGTTTTTTGTCATTTTCAAAAGAATGATTTTCAATGAAGCAAATAATCTAGATATGAAGTGAGGTCAACATAAGGAGAGCCGTAACATCAGTCACAGACTTGATGCAGCATTTTCATGTGTGACTCTGCGCCAGCAGAGCTTTTACATTACAGACGGCACTTTGACGGGACACTGATCTGGACACATTAAGGAAGTAACCATTTCATGATTCATTTGTAAAGCAATGCAGGTTTATTTGTACAGAACAAGGCATTTCAACATGCTTTACATGGCACACACACTTCTAGTTGCAGCAAAAAGATGACCCTTGTATTGGTTTCCTGAGATTATATTACTTTCTATTACTTTGATTTGGTTTATTACATAAAATCCCAACAAAGTTAATCAATTTTGCAGGACAAAAAGGTGAAAAAGGTCAAGGACAGTTAATATATTTGCCAGACTCTTCAAGTGAAGCATTTAACACATAGCTATCTTACCTTCCTGTGATTAAATGTACTCATATTAAAAACTGAATTTAATCAGTGTGGGATTATGCTGCCATAATAATACATGGTTTTATTTTAAGGTTCTTCACACATCTTCGCTAGGTGTGAAGAGAGCTTTATGTGCTCTGCTCATTTTTACCCACAGGATGAAATGTGTGTAGGATGTTAAAACTAGGTTACTCAGCTTACCTTAAATACATCCAACATGAACACATTTTCTTGAACACTGACACAAACAGGCTGTCCTCTTCAAACTGTTACCATGGTGAGGTGGCATGGTGCAGATTGATCTACTGGATGCAGAAACTGGGGCACAACTATAAGGCAGTATGTATGGTAGCACTAAACTCAACAGAAACAGCATGCGGCAACGGGAAATGCAGCACACAGCGTTCTCACAGAACCATTTAATGTATGTTTTTGATACATTTTAAGTCCCCTGGCCTTGAGTCAGGCTGACTGCAGTGAACGTTAAAAACGGATAATAACCCACTTGATAGTAGGTCAGGATTCGCCTGGTTCCCTACCAGTGGTGGGAAGTAACGAAGTACAAGTACTTCGTTACTGTACTTAAGTACAATTTTCGTGTATCTGTACTTTACTTAAGTAGATTTAATAATGGGTACTTTATACTTTTACTCCACTACATTTTACAGTAAGTATCTGTACTTTCTACTTCACTACATTTCTACAAAACTGTCGCGTTA
>CAEGAF010054482.1:0-10170 GCA_903067075.1 Micropoecilia bifurca | reverse complement strand
AACCTTAAAAGTTAACAAATATTAAAAGTTAATGTAAGTGCATGGCCTCAATATACAGAACTTGCATCTGAATGTCCGGACACATCATTTTTTGCGCATTTTTTTGTATGTTTTTGTAAAAACTTTCTTTTTTATAAAACTTTATGCATATATCGACCAAACAAAATAACATCGATTTAATGTATTGCTCATCTAAGTATAAGAAAATATAATGATGTCATATAATTAAGTAATATGTTGTCTAAGTACTTTATGTAAAAGCCAGAAAACAACGTTTCCCCCATGATATGTTAAATTATTGTTCACAGCATACTGCAAAGAATTTAGTATTTTGATATTGTTTGCACATTGACAAAAATGACATTTAGAAGAAAATGTCAAAAAAATTTAGCAATTATCACTTAACAAATTGCATAATTATTTGAACATATACCTCAAAAATCTATACCACCCATGTACAACACACATTTATTTCTTGACATGCAAGTGTGCCGCATAGAATACATGATACTCATTTGCTACAAATATTACAGGTAATACATGTCCTAAACACGGTTCTATGTATTCTAAATGGGTCACTCTGCGGCTAAATGGTCTTTGCTGAAGCTCATTTTGAAAGTGTGGCATAAATGCACAGATTTGAAATGTGCAAACTGGGATTTGAATGAATTGAAGGCAGGTTGTGAGCATAAAATCTCCTCTTGATTTGAGCGATGGATAAAGAGATCAACACTTTGCTGGGATGTGAAGGTTTAGCAGAACCCTCCAAACATAACGGCATCCCAGTTCAAGAGGTGTGAAAGGCCTTAAAGTAATTTTTTTTATTGCAGTATCATAACCTAACACTGAAAATTGGAAATAATATCTCAAATTTACAGGTACTTGCTGCACCCCTTGCCACACCTCTGACAGTTCCCACAAATAGATCTGATGAAATCATTTATTAATTTATACTTAGTCAATTGATCAGAATATCTGAGAACGTTATATTCTTTGGAGTATAAATATAACAAACTCATTTGTCAACATAGGAAGTAGAAGAAGACATGCCATTCAAGCAGACGTGTTTCATAAGTAAGAAAATAGTTGGAAGAAAACAAAATAGCAACCAAAAGGCTTAAAACAACTGGAATTCTGGCAAATAAAGTTAATGGCATGGGAACCTATTTGAAATACTGGACTGTTTTAAACAAAAATCTGGATTTCAGGAAGATAGTAGTGAAGAAAACATCCCTGAATAGATGTGAAAGTGGTTCACCAGACACTAAACCAACCACGATCTCAGTGTCCAGACTTACTGCAAAGCCTAGAAAACCTGTCGGCTGAGATGAAGTGAATAGAGCACAGGAAGAAACCACAACATCCAGAAGGTCTGGAGAGATTACACAAATATCACAAACAGCCTAACTTTGTGATTTGGCATTGAAGACTAAGAAACCATTACCTAATTGACTTAAATGGCATGTTTTCCCATTTTTCCAATACTAAGGATTATGTGTATCTTGATAATCTTTATGCCTGCGTATGAAGTCATATTCAGAGTGATGGAAATTAAATCTAAGTAGATATTTAGATTTGTAAGACAAAAATATATAAAAAATATAAAACCAGGGGTGCCAATGAATGTGCAGTGGAATCTGGGTTTGCTGTAACCTAAAATGAAACAATATGTGGTTCACATTATTATTGCTTTATTACTATCATTGGTACTTGGTTATTTGGTGCATTCCAGATGGACAGATGCTTCACTACAGAACTGAAGGATTTTATGCACCACAGCTACTCTTACAGCACATGTTGTGCTCTTGAGCTCTAGAGTGTTATAAAGTTACATTCTGACTTCTGCTCTAATTTCTTTTCCAAACATGTTGGTGACACTAATCAGCCCTTGTAGTTCACCTCTCGTTTTCATCTTGGTAAGCTGTGAGAATCGATCTCTTTCAACCACTGTGTGACATCATTTGATCCTTAACGCTATAGAGAAAGGCTGTGAAAGCATCATTTCAACTATGATGTAAAACAGAAAACGAGAGCATTTTTTTAGTTTAGTTTTTTGGTTAATGGTTTTCTTTATCCCCCAACCTAAGATCCCTTTTTGTCCTGCTGGCAACATTAATTCACTTCATTCCTCTGCGGAGCATTTGATTTGCTGCAATGAGCATGACGCTGATGATGAATGCAATCGCGAAGGCACAAATCAGGCTTTTACGCACACATGTGTGTTTTTCCTGCTGCGTTGGGCTTGCTGTGAAGAGATTTAGGAAAAGAAAAACAACATTAGTGCATCACTCAGTCTTAACACAGCTTGAATATGTCAAAGAGGATAAAAGTAAAAAGAGGAAATTGAGTAAACATACTGTCAATATCTACGTGAGACTCTGGACTGTTCAGGTGGTTTTCCTCAGTCATGATGATGTTCTCGATGTCTTTCATGGTGAGATGGTCACGGAAAGTGTCGTACAGGAGTCTTTTCAGCTCATCTACTGTCAGTTTTTGCATGTCGCACTGGGAACACAGAAAATAATTAGGAGGAGAAATTTCCCCTCTGCTCTCCCATCCCTGATCGCCAGCTTTGATCAGAAAAGACAAGCCTGAGACACTGTTCAAAAGACAAAGGAACTCAGTTCTGTCTTAGCTCTGTCTCATATTCTTTCTAATTAACATTTTTTCACATCTTCCAGAGACAGCTGATGAAATGTTGTTTCTGGATCAAATGTGCTGCATGATTAAAAGGGGATTTTTGAAGTTAAAACTACAATAAGTAAATTCCAGTATCAGAATGACTGGCAGAATTTGCTGTAATAATTTGAATTTTGCAACGTGAGAACAGCAGCCTATACTCCAACTGATTGAATTGTTATCCCTCAAATTACTGGTGAGATGACAGTCTACCTTCCAAAACACGGAGTCAAAGTCTGCGCCGTGGAACTTATCAGGCATCCCAGCAGCAGAGAGCTTAGGACCAAGCAATGTGACAAATTCCTCAAAGCCAACCTGGCCGTCACCTGATGAAACAGACAGAAACTTGTCACGGCAGAGCTCATGTGTCAGACCGTACGCAGCAGAAAAACAGTGAGAGACGGACCATCCATGTCAAGTCTTTGGATGATAACCTCCAGCTCCACCTCGTTCGGCATGTAGCCCAGCGAGCGCATGGCCATTCCCAGCTCCTGCTTTGAGATAAAGCCGTTCCCATCTCTGTCAAATACCTTGAAAGCCTCCCGAATCTCTGTGGAACAAAGCATATTCACACGGTGTTATTGGTTCATATTGGCTAGTTATTTTTTTTCCCAGTCTTTTAAAGCCGCTTCAGTCACACATGATGGGTAATATGCACAGATACAAACTGTTTAAATTAGAAGCTTACAGCAGCTTTGCAGAGAATTTCAGGCAGTTAATTTTGGTCACAATCTCCCTCACTGAGCCAACATGCTGTGTAGTTAAACTGAAAGTATTTTGAGACTTTACTTTGATCTCCAGTCTAGGCCATAAGCATATTTGCCTCATTTTAATGATAAGAGGTCAAACAAGTTTAACTGTTGCTTTTCTAAGTTCCTTTAGCAGCTAGCTCTACAGCAGGGCAAACTGCACTTAAACTGAGGCAAGAAAAAGTGTGGGTTTCAGCAGTATTATTTTTGACTTCTGTCCTCTAAAAGTGCTACCGTCCACAAAACATAATTGCTATAGTAATAAATACCATCCAAATATTGTGCTCAAGAAAAATGTAGAGATAAAACAGAATGAAGAGCTGATCAAAACGTGTTTTTGTGCTTGCTACATGTTTAATTAATTTTTTTATTTTGGAGCTTTTCTTGTTGCTATCCTCATTTAAAACTAGACTTTTATTATTCTAGCAAAAATAACAGTTTATAAGCTGTTTGTTTGTGGCAGCTTTCTTGCTAATTACTGCTATTAAAGATTGTTCTGTCCACATTTAAAAGCTGCACCTTCTGCACCACTTGTCACCATGACCAAACTAATACTGGCTGTAGCAGGAAGCATTGAGAAGGTTTATTTGTTTCTAATTAGCTGTACACCTTCTAAATAAGCCAGCAGAATTTACATTTGGCTCCTCTTGCTCTGCATCAAAGTATTCTGTTTGAAGTGGTGAGAAAGAGCAGAGCTGTACATCAAAGGCATCGACCTTACTGATTCGTATTGATGCAGGATCTCAAACGAACCGGCCCAATTCAAATAGTCATTAAAAAAACTGAAATTGGATTAAAAAAAAAAGATCTCACTCATGATTAAAAAAGCCAACATACACCCATTCTTGTTCCATAAGAGAAGAGAAGGCAGACACTGTTGATGAAATGTATTGATTACCTGGTCGCCAGAAAGTGTGAATATATATCCAGGAGAATGTGTCAACACAATGTCAAGAAGGAAAGAAAACATCAATGAAGCAATTGTTGCTGCCCATGAATCTGGAAGGGATTATAGGGTAATATTAACCTATTTGAAAAGGGAACATATTTAAAACAGTTATCGATCTTTGCAAAGATGCCAGGCTCGCTATAACACATAGAAACGTGCTTGGTGAAAACAAACCAAATCAATGCTTCGTCTAGCACAGCAGTGGAAGGGTGAAGATTTAGGTTTCTTTGGCAAAATCTGGAGTAATAAACTCTGTAGTGTTCAAAAGTCTAACCTGAGACCAGAACAATTAATCTGCAACAATCTTTTCTTGAAAAGAAAAGAGATAAAAGGTGGTACGGCGGTCTAGTCAAACTCCAAGCCTCCACCTGATTGAATTTGTGTTCCGATGAACAAAAGCAATGTTGTAAAAAAGAATGTTATAAGATTACTATGCAGCAATGTGAGGCATTTAGGAGATAACATATACTATTTCAAGTCACTCTGGTTATAGGTGGTGCTTTGTCTTTGATTGTACTGGAAATCAAGGAAATCATATCTTTTCCATGTCCTTATATTAAGAAAGTCAATAAACAGGTAATGGGCTGAAACAGCTAAGGGAATCTGATAGGAAGAACAGACAATAAAACGGAATTGATGCGTCAAATCTACCCCAGTCTAATGCATGAGTAATGTGGGCTTAGTCATTCTCTGCCATCAAGTTTCAAGATGACAATTACCTAAATGTTTGGACTTTTTCTTTTTTTTCTTAAGTATTGGTTCCAAAATAGACATTCATTAAACCGTGCTCAAGTTGAGTGCTTTTACTATAAATAGAGCTCATTTGCATGCGCCTATGTAACTTTGCTAACATAATTTGCATGCAAGCGAAGAAACGGGAACAATTTATCTTGTGTGTACATAGATCACTGGAACTTAGCAGACAGATTGAGGTGTACTGTACTGGTTTGAATTTATACACTGGAAAAAAAAAAACAATTTACTCACAAAGAGCGAGTAAATTGAGGTGCTTCTGGTCAAGCGACACGCTTTTTACAGTACCTTGACATATCAGGCGTAACATATTTGTCTAAATTATAGCCAAGAGCGCTGCTTGAGTTTCCTTATCCTCCCGAAGCACCATCTGAGATTCAGTGTCGCGACCTCTGGTGCCAGCGTCAAATAATGAATTCACCCAGCCAGCTGGGCAGCAGCTACACTATTGATGGATTTACTTGTGAAGAACCATTTTGCAGAAAGACAAACATATAGCAGTTTTTAGACGGAAAATATTATATGCTTCAAGAAAGCATTTGCATTTGCATTTAAAAAACTGATAAGCTTCAGGTGCAAATGTTTCTGTTGCATTAATATAAATGAAAGGATTACAAAATATAAATGTTTAAATGAGTTTCTGATGTTTTACTTGAACACACATACTACCGAAGCAAATTGAAATTCAAAATCACAGCAAAAAGTAAGAGTATGAAACATTTTTAATGCGTCATTATAATTCCTTTAGCAGAAAAGCCTGATGCAAGTAAAGCACAAATAGAGATGTAAATAGCAAAGAACAAAAAAATGCCAGATATTAAAAAGGGAGGTTTTATCTGAATGCATTCAACCCACTCAGCTTTGATTGTGTCCTTCATCTGACAATCTGCATAACCTTGTAGTGCTACAAGCTTTCAGCAGCTCAGTGATCTAAAGCCAAGGCCAGCTCACTTCTTCTGTATGGAATCACCGAGTTACAAAAACCTGCATCAGCATTTGCCCTAAAACTTTACTCAACGTCTAAATGGGAAAACAATTACTGTTCTATCCAGTAATGAACGGTTCATAAATACTAGGAAAAAGGATCAATAATAGTGTAGGACAATACGAAAGAAATCATACCGTTAGTTGTTCTGCTGTATTTGAAGTACTTAAAACCAGCAGTGCAGTGCTCACTTTAAACCAGTATGGTAAAAAAAAATGAATTGAGAGCAAAATCTTGAAGCCTTGACAATGTTCTGCTAACACTCACAATCTAATTCTACGGGTTTTATAAGTTAGAAAAATAACAAAAACATTTGTTTTTTATATACAAGGTGTTAGTGGTGTGTTTGTGTCAGAGGAACTCGGTTTACTCTACCAGTTTAATAAACTGTAGAAGCTATGTTTTAAACTGTGACATATCAGCAGAGGGTTGACAGGGCGTAACGATTGGTATAAAATGAGTGCCCTTAATCTTACACCTGAAACTAAACTCCTCATCCAATAAAGTCAATTAGTGAGTTTTGGAAAGGGAAGGTCACATTTTTTCCCTTCATGGTAAAAAAAAAAATCAATTTACAGTCTGCTCCTGTGTGTTCAGAAAACTGGGTAATGTTTAAAAAAGGATTTGCTTGAATGACAAAGTTTCTATAGCTGTGGTGTCAGTTGAGCTTCTTTTAGTGGCAATTAAAGCATTCAGAAATGTTAAAAATTGGTATCAAATGATTACATTTATTTAAGAATATTCTGCAAGGGCTTTATTCTCTCCAACTAAGATATAACACAGCAGCACTAACCTTTCTGAAATGTCCTATTGCTGATTGTTTCCTGGATTGTTTAATCTTGACTGTATTTATCTTGAAAACACGTTTCAGTTATTTTTATTTGACTGGATCTGTAACTCGAGAAAGATCAGAAAAACAAGGACACTTTATGCTTTATATCCCTTGAGTATATTTCAATCACTTTGTTTCAAACACTATAAAAAAATGGATCTGGGTTTAAAGGTCTGCTGACCTTTCATTTGAACTTAAACCGAACATGAAGACCAACAGATCGCGCTGACCTTTCTCACCGTCCCACAGTCCGATTAATGCTGCACGATGTTGAAGCTGAAAACATCAATCACAAGCTGGCTCACATTAAAAGTTGATGCCAAGATGCCGACTGCTGCAGACTAGCAGCTGCTTGCAGACTGGCAGAGTGTAAGTCCTTCTGGGCTGAGGCAGAAGAAAAGTGACTGAAGCCCCAGCATACTGATTATTGGGGAAATCCCAGATTTTCAAGGCAGATGAAGAAGAGGAGACTACACTTGAAACTCTTTTGTTGTTGACAGGAATAAGGGTCAGGAGCCAAGAAAGAGAAGTGGAAGGTATGTAAATGTCCTGCGATTGGAAATTGAGATGCATTGAGGATTGTTGCCTCCCTATCTAGTAGCATCCACCTTATCTTCTCTCTTAAACAAAAACACCAACGTAGCTATTGGAGCAGTATGTCTGTATTCTTTGGCTCCTTTCTGTTCTCTCAAACATCAGCTGCTTACAGCAGATGGCTGCTCACATGAGCCTGGTACTCCTGGAGGATTCTTCCTGCCAACAGGGAGTAGTTCCTCTCCACTGTCACCACATGTTTGGTAAGGATTAGGGATTGCCAGGGACTCGGTCCAGATAGCTTTGCTTTCCTTTCGATTATTAGATGATCAGCTGGACTGGATTTTATTGCTCTAAAATTGGGATCAAATTGGACTGTATATTGTTGTAATATTGATGTTTGCTTGCAATTTTAGCTTGTTCCTGTCTAATTAAGTCAAAATGAAGAGTTTTTTTTAGTTTCTAGCAGAAGACAACCCCAAAAAGAACAACAAAAAAAAGTTCATTCATTGGGTAATCATTCAAGGTGATTGAAAGCTTTAACCTAAATAATTTCCTACAATTAAAATTTTCGGAAAAAGGCTATCAGGAAAAAGAGGCATCAGTTACAAAACTGATCCCAGTTTTATCACCATTGCTTATGAAACCTTTTGTAATCACATTTTTCCTTCATCTTAGCTTTCCATCAATGTGCTCAGATACTACTGTCCACATAATTGGCTGACCTATTTAAAAATGACCTCTTTTGGCTGGTATCCTCCTTGTTAAGGGCGTCAACTCTCAAGTCAAAAGTCTACTCCACTGTCATGTGACATATAACAAGGTGACATTGTATTGTTTCTGCATTAGGAGTGATTTTGCAATTGGTTGTACAATTCTATCCTTGTCATGAGTATATATGTATCTGGTGGTTCTTGCTGTGGTTCTGGCTCCACTATAGCAGTGCACACCTTGATTTTGGTTAACAAGGGTCTGAAGGTTGGCGATATCCCTGCTGCTTTTGGATCTTTTCCAGACCACTTTATCCTTCCACTTGACTTTCTGTTAATGTGCTCAGCTTTTAAACAAAGACCTTTTCTAACTCAACCTCAGGATGTCAGTGACAGTCTGCTGGACAGCTGCCAAGTCAGCAGTTTTCCCACGATCGTGTAGGATACTGAATATGTTTTTCTGTATATCATCCATCCCTTTTATTTGTCCAAAGTACTCAAATCTTCTGAGAAGCTAAATCTTCAGTTTTCTGTAAGCTGGTATCACACAGTGATAAAAATAAACAGAAATCAACTACTCTATATTATAAAATTGTTGACTTTTGTGATTTGAATTACTGTCTTTCCTCTGCAGCGCAAACCGTGGAAATCCCTGTGACAGTCGGCGACTTCTAAACAAACAGCAAACATTATCCTTGAGGGAAGACATCCACCAAACATCGGGAACACCCCACTGGGACTGTCCAGTTTACCACATAAAGCCCTCCTCACCTTCACTAACGATCATGACACTGAGCGATGCCGTAATAGACTCGATTCAGCAGGAGGTAGATGAAGTCTCTGCTCCACGGGAACCCGGACTGAAGAGAACAACAACAGGCAGCACCTAAGCATTCAAAGTTACTCTCTCTGTACAAGTACCCAGCAAAAAACTTTTCAGAATGTTTTACGTCAAATTTGTGTCAATTCTGAACTAGATTAGTAACGACATTATCTGTTCATTTTTCTAAACTGAACAGCCGATTAGGAAAAAAAGAATAATTTCCCACAGTTAATTGCGCTCAGTGAAGATCAAACAGGAACATCTGAGTCAGTCTAAGGAAGAAGAAAGACGTTCTTTAAAGAGATGAAAGAGATGCAAATTAAAACTTTTTTTTTCCTAAATCAAAAAGGCGTCCTTTCACATCCAGAGGTGATTTAAGTCACTTAAGAAGAAGATTGTTTTCCCCCTCTCAAAGTTACATAATAAATATATTCAGTTGTAGATGAGTCAAAGGGTTGTCCTGACACCATATTTTACGATTAGTACTGAGATGAAAACATGAGTCATAAATAAAAAGCAGCGACAGCAGAAACAACTCATCTAATGCTGCAAAAATGTGTCTAGATGCAATGACACCA
Source organism: Micropoecilia bifurca (assembly GCA_903067075.1). Classification (NCBI taxonomy): domain Eukaryota; kingdom Metazoa; phylum Chordata; class Actinopteri; order Cyprinodontiformes; family Poeciliidae; genus Micropoecilia; species Micropoecilia bifurca. Next base: position 578 of record CAEGAF010054482.1, on the reverse strand, counting down.
TATCCATGTAAATACGACTCTGGGAATGTTACAAAAATGTTTAACCATTGCAAAGACCCCTTTAATGTTTAGGCTAATTCTTTCAAGACCTAAATTAACAGAATAACAAGACAATACATTTATTAGCTGAAACAGCTCAAGTAGTAGATAACAATTTTTTTTTTGAGGAGAGAAGTGGAGTCTCTTTCGACTTTGCCAAATGGACTTTACCACAGCGGCCGCATTTCATTGGCTAATGCCCATGTTACATCACAGCGCAGCTACCACGTGGGCTACTGTCTGCAAACTCAAGCTAATGTACATTGTGGACTAGCAGATTGACAATGTTTTTGCGTCAGGACTCGAAAAAGAATGGTTCTCCATCAGTGGAGTATCTGTACAGGTGATGTCAGGTATCCTGATTGTGTTTATGGAACTAAAATTCACAGATTTCCAAAATCTGAAACGGAAAGCCTTGCTTGGATTAAACTTTTTCACGACCGCATGTGCAGCTCAACCGTAGTAGGATCAATAAGAACAAAGGATTGTCTGCTGGTGTAAGTATTATTGCTTTGCTTTCTTTGTGTTTAGTGAATGAA
>CAEGAF010054457.1:0-79347 GCA_903067075.1 Micropoecilia bifurca | reverse complement strand
ACACACACACACACACACACACACACACACACACACACACACACACACACACACACACACACACACACACGTGAATTGTTGGCAGGAGGTTTTGGTGGCACCGAGTAGAGCTTTTTTTCCCTCTCTCCCCACAGCACTGCTGAGTTTTATAGTCGGTTACTCTCTGGGTATTGCATGCGTTTCCGTTCCTGTGTTCCCTCCGCCGCCTCCCCCAAATTTCCTCTGTTTTAACCCTGACAGGAAGGAGGTGCCAGCGGCTTTGAATGTGACAGTGCAGGTAAATATGTGTGCCGCCATCAGGGGTTTCCATTGAAGGCTGCTCCAGCACTTGAATACTAAACAAATTACTGCTTTTAGCCTTAATGGATTCAGATCCAAAGTCTGTGCAGATTTATCGGGAAGGGGGAGCGAGGAGTGTGGGGGGCTTTAACCTCAGAAACACCCCCTTCTGGTTCAGGATGTGGTCACTGGAGTCACTGAATTGGTAAAAACTCCCACCAAGTTCCTCCAACGTCAGAAAGCAGTCAGAGTTAGCTACATATGGGGATGGGTGATCAATTGGTTTTATGGATTAATAAAATTTTGGACATTTGAAGTTGGAAAATCTGGATTTTTCATACGTACCAAGTCTATTCCAAATACCATCTATGACCATTATTAGGAATCAACTTTAAATGTATATGATGAACTGAAATGATGTGTTTGTAAAGTGCCTTGAGATAATATTTTTTATGAATGCAGCTATATAAATAAATAAAATTCCTCTGTCTCGAGTCCTGGGCTCTCTGTTATGATCTCTCTTGGCTCTGATACTCTGACACACTGAGCAGTGGGAATGATTGCTCTCCTCATTTTAAATTAATGTTAAAAAAAAAAAAAAGAAAAGAAAAAAAAAGCACAGTCCCACAAATCAGATTATGTATGTTGTAATTTTAAGGCCAAAAAATAATTTTTTTTAAAAAGTCTTCAAAATGAATTTTATATTTGATGATCATGTTTGTCTGGTTTTCCTTATTTATTTTTCTGATATTTTACATGTTTGAAATAATTAAAATAATTGCCAACACATTTGTGTGTGCTGCTATTCCTGCTCTGTAAAAGACCCAATTTTTAACTCCCCTTTAACATTTATAGGGTGTGACAGGCCATATATGCATCTAGAAAAAAAAACTAAAAGTGGGTTTTGCTGTTCAAGTGCTTTGCACTATAGTTCTAAAAATCATAAAACATACTTTCACTCTACAAAGTCTTAAAACATAAACACCAAATTTCTGTTGTGCAAACATTAAGGTCAAAATGACAGAACAGAAATTGCAGAGTTTATGTGGAAACCGCTTCAGTCTGGTGACCAACAAAGATCCTCCAGTCAAACAGTAAATTAATTTAGTACAGCATCTAATATAGATTCAGAACATTCTGGAGATTTTAGAAAGCTTGTCAACATTAAATTGAAATCACTGGTCAGAAACTGGGCACATGACTTCTGTAGATGGGTCAACACCCGTCTCGTATCTAGTAATAAAACTGTATTCACGTGACACAAGTGTGTTTTATTTTAAGGTTTTCCTTTTGATTGTTTTGTTGCCACAAATACACGGGATCAGTAAGTTCACAGAAAGTTCCCAAACTCCAAGAACTTGATTGCTCTTGGAGTCTAAAACCAGCTTCAGGGCTTTTAGTGGAGATTAGGATAATTGATAAAATATGGAAAATAATTAGCTTGTTATGGAAAAGAGGAGTTGCTAAAGAGGCTGAAAGCTGAGTAGATGTAGAAAGTGGTGTGCTTGGAGACGGACTGTCCGGCACAGCTCACCTACAGGAAATGACTACTTAACAGATTTTTCCTGCTAATGTTCAGTCTCTGGATAACAGCATGGATTATTTATGGCGGCAGGTCCACACTTGGCATGTAACACAAACTGTAGTGAGCTTCCTCAGCAGCAGTCAGCATGGTCATCCTGACTGGACTGACGCTATGCAGCTTGTTACGTAAAAATCTGCGATGGACTGTGTAGTTTGACATTTAGTCCTCAGGACATGCATAAACCTTTTCAGCAATTTGATTTAACGTCACTTTTCTGTCCAATCAGGCCACAAATTCCAGCCTTTTTGTCCCCTCTATGTTCATCAGGGAACGTTGGTGAGCCATGATGACATGACACCTGTGTATCACCGTTGACGTGTACTGACCACTGCAGACCCTGAACATTAAGGTAATTAAAACCTTTTTATTGTTAAAATAACTCTAATCTCCATGTGTTGTTATTTTCACGGCTTCTAACGCCGAGTTCCAGCTAGAAAGTCGAGATGTCAACATGGCGACGCATGTTAAAACAATACCAATACAGTGCTGTATCTCTTACAAACATCACTTTAAAGCTGGAGTATTATATATTTTCCAAGCAAATATTATAATTTTAGAACAATAAAATAACTATGTTACCTCCAATTGTTCTAAAAATGCTGCGTATCAAATATGACTTAAACAATTTTTGACTAGTTCTTCACTGGTTTTAGCAAACCTCACCCATAAATAACCAATTAAAATCATAACTACTGAAACCTAGAGCACCTCACCAAGTTACAGAGGAAGTGTATTCACGTAAGTGAGATGGAGCTGTGTGTGCCTATTCTTAGTAGAACACCGCTAGTAACAAAACTGGACCGGTCTGGTTTTTACTCACGCACTCCAGGGTGACTTGCGTCTCCCTTGCAGTTCGCTTTGCAGGAGAGGAAGGAGGGGGAACGTGAATATCTGGGCTGACTGACATTTATAAGTTACGCTGACCTCAGACCAGTCTGATACTCAGCGTTGCAAAGAGGTGAAAATAAATCCCACAAGCATTTAATCAAGTCTGTCTGCTTAACAGTATGAACTCTTAAAGGAAGTGAGGCTGATCGCAGACAGAAAAATAAAGTCTCTGGGTCTTCAGCACTGACGAGTGATGCTATGAGGATAGCCAATGGGAGCTGACAACATCCTTCCCGAAACACAGCCGGCCAATAGGATTCCGCGTCATTAATGTGCAAGGTGTCCGGCCCATTTCCTGTTTGCATGTGACTCAGCCACAGGAGCATCAAACAATACACAATAGTGTGGACATAGCCGCTCATTAGCGGCGTCCACAAAGCCTGGCACCATTATGTATTCTGACACTGCCACTGACACACACACACACACACTTGCACAAAACAAACCGATCAGTCCAACCAAAGTCTGACAAAAAAATAAATAAATTATATATATATATATATATATATATGTAGGTGTAACAGGTGTAACATGGGCATATATATATATATATATATATATATATATGCCCATGTTACACCTGGTCTAACTGGGCAGCAGTTGCAGGACACTGTTGCATAAAAAAGCAGCGCTCCATCAGTGGACTCTGAAAACGCTAAGCTCAGCTTGACACATGGATACAATCTCCTGCAGATACCATCCCACTACCATCCATCTCCCCCCCATAAGGTCTCTTTACTCCATCCGGATTAGACAAGACCCGACTGGCCGTCTTGCTGATCTGATACATGTACAGTATGTTTTTGCCATAAGCATTTAAAGCAAAGGGGCTGATTAAATTAGAGGCTATAAATGGAGCAAAACATTTCGGATGGGATTTTCGGATGATGACAACGAACAGCCTCAGGCGACATCATGGGGTCCTAATGCCATCGCACAATGATACGCAAATAACTGGAAGCTGGACAAAGACTTTGTAATTTAAATGTTTTCTTTGGTTACAGTCAAAGAAAACATGTAAAACTTGAAGAGTTTTACATGAGATTATTTAATGTTTGATCTAATTCCTGACCCCTATCCGAAGATAAATTGTCTACGCATGATGTTTGTGTGAAACTATGTCTGCCCTGCTGACCACGTCACTAGGAGTTACTCTGGTTCATGAAGTCATCTGATCTGACTGTCTGAGCAACAGAGGGTCTGTAGTTAAGACATTTTGAAGTATGGTGGCACAATGAAAAAAAAAAGACACTTCGCAGGCTACTACACTATGCTTATCACTCTACTGATCTAGACAGACTAGGATTTGTACGTCCTCAAAACGATTCGGATGGTAAACTTTGAGCCACAGCAATTTAATTTTAAACTTCTCAAAAAAAACAAAAAAAAAACATTTCTTTTATTCAGTTGTCTTGGTGCTTCCTTGTGCCATGCTAAGCAACAATCCAGGAATAGGCTACATACTGGTATCAAACAGGAAATAGACTGAACCGCCTTAGGACTTTTCTCGTCACACTGACTAAGCAAAGCATTTCTAGAATCACATTCATCCAGTCACAATCAAAAATGTTCACATTAAGTGATGGACACACTTCAACTATTGCGCTAATAGCAGAGCTAGTTTAGCACTTTAGCATTTTTGGTAACTTTGAAAACATTTAGTGCACTTAGTTTCCCCTTAATTAACTTCTCCAGATAAATTCTAAAGCGCCAACATGTTTAGCTCTTTTGTAAACTTTCAGTTAGAGACAACTAGCTTTTTCGTTAGCATCGCTAATCCACTGTTCATTTTTATGTAGCAATATTCTTTGTAGGTAGGCAACGTGGGGCTCAGAATAAACACATGAAGGAAGGAGGAAGCTTGACTTTTCCAATGATTTCTAGATGAAAGGTGGTGTGATAGACTGGTTTATAACTTTAGAAATAATTCAGTGCATCTTACTTATGTTCCTGTACCAAAACCAGGCCTCAAACAGAAGGACTTCTGCCAGAGGTTGAAATTTGCACAATACCTCCCTGTTTCAACAATCTTGGTTTGCCAGAAAAAAACAACATATTTGGCAAGGCGTCACAGATATACTGGTTACAAACACCAGCATCATGGCTGAAGGAACTGGGATGAATAAATTGCACAGACAGAAAATGTAAATCCTAGAAGGCTTTAGACTCACAGACACAGATGGTGGCGAGCAGTCTGGTGGCGATAAACGGAGGCAAGCAGTTCTGGAAGGCTGGCTGCAAGACGTAATTGGCGAAGGTGAGGGCAATGACCGCCAGTGTAGTTGGATACATAATGAGAACAGCGCTCCATAACAACAGGAAGCTGGAAATAAAAGAACAAGCATGACTGCAACACACAATTCAAAAAAATACAAAGCGTCCTGTTTTTAGTTCATGAGTAGAACTCACAAGCTATTTTGGGCCTGCAACTATTTTTACGGTTTCTGCTGTTCCTTTTCAGTTCCACTCGTACTTCTCATTCACACTTTTACAGAAAGCTGTGAGAACAACCCCAGTTCTGTTGCAGTAGTTGTTGAGGGCCTTGTCAGAGAATTATCAAATATATGAAGCTAAAGTTCAAATATGATGATAAAAAGACCAAAATAAGCCACTGCTAGGGTGTTGCCCTTCTTCAGCTCAACCGTTTAAATTGAGTGCTGATTACCAGGATCTTACTGAAAACCAATCCTCTGACTCAGGTGTGTTAAAGCAGAAAAATATGTAAAACATGCAAAAATGCCTTCAGGACCTAATTGCACTTAGAGAAGTCAAAAACTGAAGATGTAGTTTTCCAGAAACCATTTTTTCAAAATCAGTCTACTCCCACTTGGAAATACTTGTTTGGCAACAATGTTGTGAATGCAGCATGTTTCAGCAAGAAGCAGAACTCAAGGCTCTTTAGAAGACTGTGTCCTACAAGATCAAACTTCCTTAAACATCATCCCTGATGAATAGCATATGTAGCTCAGTCTACACATTTTATACAACTTTTACGTTATTGAGGTGAGACACTCATCATAATTCTACATCAGAAGAAGCATGATGCAATAAATCCAGTCGTAAACAATGGCTGGAGCAAGCAGCGTACCACATTTTCCCGTTTTTATTTTTCTGAATTTCAGTTTAGCCATATTTATTAAATTGAGCATGATATGCTGTATAAACATTGATTTTGTCCAATTCTAGAAAGTAATATATCATAAAAACATCTTATTTCTTGAAACTTAAGGAAAAATACTCAAATACATAGACTTTACATCTCTCTGAGTTCACCATTTTGCATTCTTCCGAAGGCTCAAGTACTCATTTTTCAATAGTGTGCGCCCTCAATATTTTATGGTTGCAAAGCCATGTTGAATGATCAATGCAAACTTTGACAAATCTATTATAACTCAAGGTTGTGATGTACAAAAATGCCATAAGGATGAATACCTTTATACCATTAAAAATGTTGTTTTGTCTTCCCTGTATAATATTCTCCAACCCAGAGAGCAAAATACTTGAGTGAGAAAAAAAAAACTTGGAAAATCTAGACCCTGGACTGGAGTGTTGCTTTTACTCCATCATGTTCAGCTTCCTAAACTAAACCCATCAAAGGCTGAGATGGGGCGTTTACAAAAAGACCTAAGCTACTGATGAATTCTACTTACCCTACAAGCCCTCCAAAGATCTCAGTCACATATGAATAGTCTCCTCCAGATTTTGGGATTGTGACACCGAGTTCGGCGTAGCACAACGACCCAAGAGCGCAGATTCCTCCTCCGCAAACCCAGACGATGAGCGACAGTCCCACAGAGCCCGCATGCTCCAGCACTCCTTTAGGCGAGATGAAGATCCCCGAGCCAATGATGTTCCCTTCATGGATAGAGTTAACATTGTTAGTTGATGTTGTTCTAATAATTCAATAGAGGTCAGGTATTGAGCCAATTCACAACTAGTTGATTGTGATGCCAGAAACCAATAAAATTTAAGCTATAATAGTTGTAATTGTGGGAACAGTTTGGGATGACGACGTTAATTCCAACATGACCACAATGGAGCTTTGTTTTGGCTCTGTGCTGAATCTACATTTGCTGTATCTAAGCCTTTACTCCACAGTTTAGACATCTCTTCTATTTTAAATGCCAGAAACTATAAGAATGAGAGTAAACAAATGCTGTGTCCCACTTCCCTGTCGTAAAAAAAAAAAAAAAAAAAAAAGCTTCCCACCAAGTCCAACTTCCCACTCAAAGTAGGAGCATTCCGGCTACCTTTAATTGACAAATCACGTAATTCTACTGAAGAGAAAAGGTCCAAAACATACTCGTTGGACACTGTTTTTTACAATTTCCTGCAATGGAGACGCTGATGAACAAAAACAAAGAGCTCTCTTGTTTGTGTGTGTAGTTGTGGCTGTAAATAATCCATCTTGCCATCTAGGTTTACAAATGAGCACTAGGAGAGAGCAGTGCTGTTGTCGTTGCTGTATGGTCAGCTGAGCCACGTTCAGCTGGAGTTTGAGCTCAGCTGGCCCTTACACAAGACAAACCGAGGGTTCCCTTACTTGGCCAACATGTTATGAGTTCAACTTTAGCTTGGCATGTATGACATCATCAGTCTCTCCAAAAGAAAAACATGAAACAAAAGGAAACTACTGCATGCTAGAAAGTAACAAAACAAACAGCAGCTGTCGAAACAAGTGGTGTTTTTGCACTGGCCACCATGTTTCCCCCTTCCTTGGGGTAAGTTTGGGGCTAAAAAGTGTGACTCTGCTGAGGGTAAACATTGCGGCCGTTGAAGCCAAGTGAGGCGTGCTGTTGCTCTGAATGCTCCTAATGAAGCAGAGCAAGAGAGGAGGACCAGGATGTGCATTTGTCATTGTCTCCTCACTTGATGGAGGAGACCGTGTTGAGATGCAGAGCTGTTACATAAAGCCTTTGTTGCGTTTGTTATGTCATGAAGTTCAGCATCTCAGCTGAATGCAGGAATTGGGGTGTGGGGGGTCTGCCTATGTCTACCTGTATCACAGTTGTACAATTATTTCAATAATTATTACAATTCAGATTCATGATTTTACTAAAATCTTTTCTCAATGGGCAAAACTGAATCGTTTCTGTGAAAGCAGTCCTGGTTTTGGGGAGTTTTGTCCCGTCGCTGTGGTTCTCATTTGGCCTCTTTGAAAATTTCCGACCACTGTTTTAGACAAAGCTGAACTGTTAGGAGAGATTTGAAATACCCTTTCAATAGCAATAGGGCTGAAACGATTAACCCGAATAATTGTGATTTATAGTTGCTTGATCATCAACCAATTTAGTGAAGGATTAATTGTTTACTGGAATATACAGACTCAAAAAGGCCACCCTTTTTGAGTTGGCCTAACAACACACTCAGAAGAGTGATTAAGCTAAGACTGTACAAAAAATATACATTTTGAATTTAAGATTAAAACAAAATCTTCTTTGACTGTAAATATGTTCTAACCAGAGTTCTTCATGTGGGATAGTTTTAGCTTCACCTAGTTCAAATTCTGTAAAATTTCTCCTGTTAAGCACCTGCTATCCAATTATTAATCAGTTAACCCAAACAATAAACAGATCAGCCTTACTGATGTTAAGCAGTGCAGAAAGGACTGAGTTTTTCACATGTTGATGTTTGAAAATAATAATCAACTTTACTTAAAAGGGGCAATGTACAGCTCAAACATAAATGTCATCATTTGATGCACTGTACCAGATTGTAGCAAAGGTTATCCTACAATCTGTCCTCCAGGGTAATATCACTATTGGGCAATTTTATAAAAGCGCTGCTCATAACTCTGAATGCCATCGTGATACAATCTTTATGTATGCTTCATGGAGCAAGAAAGGACTTGTTTGTTTCACCATTCACTGTCTCACAACTTAAATGTGAGGGAAGAGAAGATTTGCGGTGCAGAAAGTGAAACAGCCAAATAGGTTTCTGGTTTACATCACTACGCCACCAGAAGAAACTAAGAACTGGAGGATTTTTGTTTTATTTGGTTTTTAATTCTCGTTTCAGTCAGAATCGACATTTTCATTGGGTTGTTTTGTCAAGCAGCGGTATTACTAGTCGCTACAAGCAGAGGAGCAAAAGACCAAGTCAGTACAACACATTTCAAGAATAATGCAGTCAGTTTATGTGTAGGCTGATGATGGTGGGTAGCAATATGACTCAAGCAGCTCATGTTCACCCACTCTGCAGTGTTTTTAAAGAGAACATTCACTTTACTCCACTAAGATTACAATTCAGACCAAACATAGCCATTCTGATCTTTACATTCACCGATGAAGCATTTTTTTGACGAGTAAAAAAAAAAGCGAATTTTGGCGTAATTCGCTTTATATTGTATTTATCAACTGGATCAGTTCTGACATAGAAAGCCAATCAATTACCCAGAGAGCCAAAAAGCCAATTTCGCCACACACACTGGCCACTAAAATCCTGAGCAATGCATCTCTGATCTTTAAAAGACTGCAGCACAATTAACCAAGTAGTCTTTTGGTTCACAACTCTTTATGCCTCTGGGAAAATAAAACAAGCAAAAAAATTAATTTCCACAATGTTTATCGTTGACAAGTTATATATGAGGTTTGTGACACGATGGTGGAGAGTCAAAAACACAGAGGAAGAAATTCTCTTTCCTCAATGACACAGCTTAAAAATCTGATTTGAACGCATGTTTTTAAAGAAGCAACTAACAATTATTTTAGTAAACTAGTTATTCTAATTATTTTAATTGTATCTTTGCAGAGTTTTATTTTAATCACTTTAGCCAATTTTACAATATTAGAAACACACAAATATTAATTAATTTTTTTACACAAGTAAAACAATAAAACATTTTATTGCCTAAAATGCATCAACACCACATTCACTTGATCATTTGTAGCAAAGGATGCTAAAAAATACATCAATATGGGAAAAGCTCAACACTTTGAGCTTTTTTACAGATATTCAATTCAAAATATATATTTTCTTAACGGCTTTGGCTTATTTACTGATCTGAGAATTTGTTCTTCCAGCAAATTGCCCTTCTTGATTAATTAATTGATTAATCAATTACTAAATCAGTTGACAATTATTTCATTAATGGTATCAGCCCCAATTTTAACACTAATTGCTGAATAAGTTGCAGATCTCAGTGAATCTGAACATGTCCAAGGAAAGACAAGGAAAGACACCAATCAGGCACAACATTATGACCAGCACACTCACTGGTCTGCAGGCTCTGCAGCTCCTCAAATCAAACCTGGTCACCTAATTATCACAGTAAGGCCTTCGTCAAGGTATGTGGTATGAGAGAGCGTGATTAAAAATAAGCAATATGGTTTCTTTGAAAGAGGCAGTTTTGAATCTGGTGAAAAACAAAGGAATTTAATGGGTTTTATCTGACTTTAACTCAATTTAAAAAATTAAATTAAATTAAAGCAGCGGTGTCCAAGCTTTCGTCACATGAGCCAAAATCGTCAAGGCAAAATTAGCAAAAAAAACAAATAACAAAAACCAAATGGGATAAATAAAAAAAAAAAAAAACAAATACTGACTTTTTTTTATATATTGGCAGCCCGACGGTACTTGTGTAAAAATAAAACCCAAATAAAATAGCTGTTTATTTTATTTGGGTTTTATTTTTTTAACATCCGAGTAGCTAACTGTCAATTTACTCCCATCTTGATTTGACAGGGTTAACACACTTCCTGTATCTGTGCCCTGTGTTTACATGTTTTTCAGCTGTTACACTGTCTAGTCCATTTTTCTCACGTCGTAACGTGTTTTTAAGCCACCTTTAAACGTAACATGAGCGTTAAGATGCTGGTGTGTGTAAAAGTCATGGTACACAGGTTTTTCCAAAACCTGTGTACAAGTAATTTGAAAAATGCTGTTGGATGCAGATTATAGGCTGTTATGAATATTGTGTTTTTAAAAATTGCATCTGATATCTGGTTTATGGGATTTTTAAAATATATTACGACAGTGGCTTTTTTTATGGATTATTAACTTTGTGATTTTTTTAATTTCTCAACTCAAAATATATTTTTTTTTCAGTTTTGGGCAATAAAAACAAGATTTAGGTCACTTTTATTGAAAAGTATGAACCCAGTTGAAAAAAAATTCATTAAAAGAATCAAAGCCTGCTGATTGATGTGGTTGTCACGTTGCACTGTAGCCAGGATTTTCTATTGCAAAAGTTTTATGTTTTTGTAATACTTTTGCCCTGACTAAATTTTTTTTTTAAATTGTATCTGCATCATCTCTGCCTGTGCAGCAGGCTGGCAGATTTATTTTCTTGAATTGCAGTTGTGGGCAGCACAAAATCGGTTTGGACACCACTGCATTAAAGTATATAGTTAGTTGATGCATTTACACACTAAAAACAGTAGCGCTTATTTGTTTTGCTGTACATATTAGACATTTTTATTTTAAATCTAATATTTTACTATCTGGTCAGCCAGTTGGAGCATATATGTCCCAAATGAAGCAGAAGTGATGGAATTTAGAACTGAAAAATGTTCTAAGAAAGGCAAAGAATGTATTGAAAAGTGGTATATATGCAATATCATTAAGGCATGTGTCCTCCCTCTGACCCCAGACTTATAACCAGCAGCTCCGTGGAGGTTGGGACATTAAACAGCAGAGGAATCTGTGTGTTTCAAAGCAGGATCGTGTTCCGTTGGCCGCTTACTGTACATTTTAAATCGTTTTTTCAGAGTGGCTGATTTGCATACTCCAGACCTCACTGCCGCAGTGCCTTACTGCTCAGCTGTCCCAAGGAACCGGGCCTCCCTACTTCACCACACTACCCAGCCACGTAAGCATCCTCATATTCAGACCCATACGACTGATGCAACAGTTTCCACGCGAGTCGAAAAAAACACTACTGTTGTACACAGAGCAGCTTCCGCGCTCACGCGACATTTCAGTCACTTTTTCTCTTTTTTGTTTAGCTCGGTTTTGCGTCCAGGTTTGAGGAAATGAGATTAATATGAGCCAGAATATCCCGCTATGTGTAACCTTAGCACAGCTGAGTGTCCGGGACGCCGTGTCAGAACAGTGAGCGGCTCCTCGAACACGTTTCTCCGTTTACTTCTCCCTCCGAGCTTAAACCCCTTCACAACCTGTCAGCTCATCTTTCACAGTTGTCGCGCGCACTCACCGATGATAATAGCGCAGGCGCTTAGGAGTCCGATTTCCTTCTTCAGCGTGACTTTGTCATCACTTTTGGCGTTTTCATCCTTCTTCCTTTTCTTTTTGTCATCCATCTCTCCCTCTCTGTCTTCCTCTTCCCCCTCGGTCCGGTTCATATACTGTAGACTGAACCACGTTTCACGCTGCGGGGCTCACTTATAATATCGTGCAATGACGGTTGAGGAGGTGCGCATGCGTGACAGACCCAAACTTTGTATCAGGTAGGTAAGTTGATGCGAGAGGTGTGTCGAGTTTCAGGAGCATTGTAGCCTAGAACAAAAAGGACATGGTTTTTCTTTCTTTCTTTTTCTTTTCATTTGGTTTCTTTTTTTTTTTTTTGAAAACAAACAAAAAAAGCGTCCAAATGAAAAGAATGAGGACTTTATTAATTGATTAAAAATATTTTCTAACACACTCAAAAAGAGTTTTAGTTTATCAAACGTCAACAAAGCCTTTCAACTAGTTACAAGTGATTGAATGTTAAGTTATCAAGTTAACTTAACTAAAGTTAATTAATAATTTAAGTTTTTAATAATCTAAGTTATAGCTTCTTTATAGTTTTAAATGAATTGTTACCAATTGAAGCCATTTATTTAAGTTGGACAAACTATTTTCTTTTTTCTGTGTAGATTTTGAAGCCATTTGCTTGTGATTTTAGAGATATGATGGAAAAACTTCAGGTTTCAAGATGACTGAAGATTTGAGGAGTACAATGTACATTTTTTCATACAAAGTTCTGCCTAATGTTTGCTTGGATATATATTTTTAATAACGTCATTATGAGAAACTCCAAACTGAAGCACATTGGCTTACATAAAAATTGAAATGAGCCTTCTGGAACAGGAACCGGAATAGTATGGAACAATTCTGAACCAAAACACTGACAAGAACATTACAAATTAGTGACAAATAATATTATGTGCTTTGCAAAAGCATTTGCACACGTTAAAATCTTCTGCATTTTGTCACATTGTAACTACAAACTTTCCTGTAGTTTAGGCCCCATCAACATGTAGACAAACACGGTAAATTTCTGTAAGCGATCAAGAAGAAATGCTCATCCACACAGCAGGATGCAGGATTCCCCTAAAAACGTTGTAGTTGGTATGCCGTGCCAATCAGTGGCGCTGTAACACTGCCACCAAACAAACAGCACTTTTAAAATTATGATTTCATTTGTGAAAAAAAAAGAAAAAAGTTATCCAAACCAGCCCACCAGCAAGTTCACAATTGAACTGCTAAAATAAACAAATGTTTTCAAGGACATACAAAGTGTGTCCTTGAATTTAATTGAAACACCTTGAAATTATCTTAAACAGTCAGTAATGCTCAGAAATACATCAATGTGTCTCATTTAAAACAATTCTGCAAAGAAGAGTGGGTCACAGTTTTTCCAGTGATGTTAAAGGCTTATTGTCAGTTATCACAAACAATATCAGTTCGTATTGCTAAGGGTGGTACAACCAGTTATTGGGCTCAAGTGGGAACTATGTTTTCACACAGAGCCAGATTGGTTTGGATACATATTTACCCTTAATATATTAAATTTTAAAAAAGAGTTTTTTATTTTTTATTTTCTCTCATTCTGCCTACAAAATATAAAAAAAATGTATACAACTTTTACGTGCTAAAAACAATCTTTAAGTAGACAACTAGGTTTCCACAGTATGGAAATATCCCCCAAAGGTCAATGGTGAAGCCAGGAAAACAGGTCAAGTATGTAGAGCACTAATCCTGTGGAAGCAGCTATAGTGGGACATTTAAACCTAGAGCAAGAATATGTTCCTCTGCATTCATTATGAGGAGAAATCCAGGATACAACATATCTTGACTTTAAATTAACTGACTAGCTGAAGCATATTTGTCATCCAAAGGAAATATTATCGGTACTTGTGTGACAAAAATTGCTAACAGACAAATACAAATAAAAATAAACGAGCTTCTTGAGAAAGCAGTACAGTTGGTTTTCAGACAGCTGCTTAGCAGCCATATTTTTCTCAGTTTGCCACTGAAAGAATTTAGGTATTTAGGTCAGTTGTGAGGCAGAAAATAACTTGTTCAACCTAGTTTTGAAGCTTGAAACAAGAAGTTGGAAGAAGTCACAGCATAAATGTACATTAGCTATATACAGACCAGATCAGGTTAGAGCTGTGATATTATCACACTTTTATCTCAGCTTTGTTTTAATGAACCAGAAAAACTGTAATTCTGATAAACAATTGGCTTCTATTTATCCGTTAGTGGAGCAAATTATTTATGGTTGATATTTTTTGATTCTGCAATAAATAAATAAAATGTTTTAGTTCTATGTATGATATTAATGACTAAAATAATATTCCATTTTTAAAATGTTCCAATGTATTTACTATCAGACTTCATTTTACCTTCTGAAAATACAGAAGAGGTGAGAGGAAACAGGAAAATTAATCTAAATTCAACTTTGATTGTTTCAAATAAATCCATCAAATACAACAGAGGCCTATGGAATGAATTTTTGTCTCAACTTTTAACAGCTATGTCAATTCAGATCTGTTGATCTGCTTTTTAAGGTATGTGAGAATGAGAAATGTCCTGGAGGAATTAAGCTTTTGTGTCTTGCATTATTCAGCTAAACAGAGTTATGCAGTTAAAGCTGTTTAGACATTTTTGTTTGCATTCAAAATGCAAACAAAAATGTTAAGCAAGAGCCATTGTACTTAAAATGTCTCTGCTGGCCAGTAGCCAGTGAAGTGACAGATTGAAAGCATCCTCAATTAGAAAACAAGAGAGGCACTCTAAGAGAGCCGCCTTCTGTCAAGTGACCAGCAGTAATTCTCTTCTGTGGCTCACAGGGAACAGGGAACAGCTCATATTTTATGTCATTACCTACCCTAATGCACTGACTAGTCTTGTTCACAATTAGCTTAACATAGAAAGCGGGACAACAGTTCAATCGGGCCGCAATGGAGAATATTTATTTGGGCTTCTGATCCAGGAGATCTCTCTTGACAGATCCCCAAGCTACAACGGTATGCCAAATATCAGACAACCCAATCTACCAAACCATTAGCAGCACAGCTTTTATTCTAAATACACAGTATCTAATGTTTGCACAGAGCACTGTTCAGTTAATCATCTGGCAGCGGTAAAAGTGCAGCACAAAAACAAACCTACAATCTACATGACCATTCACCTAAACCGACAGGGTGGACAAGGAAAGCATTAATGAGAGAGGACTGTGGGGAAGTCTGGAGAATCTGCAGAGAACCGCCGTTCAAGTGGAGAAAAAGATCAACATAACAAACGTGGCCTTAGAAGAGAAAAGAGAAACCTATGAAAATAGGCCTCAAGCCATGGAGGAGACATGACTCTGGGATGACAGCAAAATGTATTCATGCTGTGGGGATGCTCTTCTTCAGAAAGAGACATAGAGGTTGTTTAGAGTTGATGGGGATTTGTTTGGAGATTAAACAGTAAGAGGTTGCAGAAGACCTGTGACTCAAGTAGAGGTTTATATTCCACAAAGATGATGATGACCCTTAAGATATCGTCTGAGCTGAGGTAATGGGCCAGGTCAAAGCACAGTTGTGGCTCGGACAAAATCCAGACCGAAATCAGATCCAGAATCTGAGGTTCTCTTTCAAAATAGCAATTTTGCAATGACGAATGACCAAAAATGTTAGCCTTTTGATGCGGTAGACATGTGACAGAAGACTTGCAGTAAAAGCTGGTACTACAAAATAGATGGTTGACATGTATAGTTTGTGGTGTGCTACATTCTCACAGCAAAGATTAACCTTAAAGAATGACTGTTTATTTTATTTGGGGTTTTATTTTTCACCTCCAAATGGCTAACTTTCTGTTTAATCCTATTTTGATTTAACAGGGTTCCCACATTTCTTGTATTTGTGCCCTCTGGTTACATTTTTTCAGCTGTTACAACCATTTAGTCCATTGTTCACATGTTGTGAAATGCAACATGAGCACTGAGATACTGGTGTGTGCAAGAGTCACGGCAGCAATCTAACAAAAAGAAAACAACTTGTACACAGTTTTTTCCAGAACAAGTCGAGTAAGTTGGGGTTTAATGCAGATGATGGGCTGTTAAGTTTATTGTGTTTGTAAAAAAATTAATATAGTATCTGTAATTTTTTTAATGTTACTATTGTGTGTTTTTTATGGATGATGGAAAACATTTGTTTTTATTTATTGCAATGTGACGTCTAAGTTACATTTACTTGAGTAACTTTTTGAAGAAAAAAATATAGGAGTAGTTTTACTGCACTTTTCACTTTTACTTGAGAAGTATTTTGAATTTAAAGAGATAGACTTCAGAAATTGGAAACATTACATTTTTAGATTCCTGCGATATATATGAGCTAATACTTCTGCAGATCTGATGATAACGAAGGAGCATTTTCTACAATTTGCTGTTTTTATAGAATCTCTGTCTCTTTCAGAGCCTCACTTACTTTTCTCAAACATACACACAAACACACATATGCTAGTTTAGGGAGTTGAGTCGTTAAGTTGTGGCAGGCAAACGCCAACGAATACACAATGAACTTGGAGGCCAGCCTCCCTCTCCAACATGAGGCCCCGACAAAGAGAGGAGATGCTTTGTTGGCAACAGGAAGGCAAGCTGAAACACTAACTTTAGTGTGATTGCAGGATAGGATGAGGAAGAGAAGGCGTTGAAGCAGGAAAATAGCAGAAACACTTTGGTGGCAGAAGTGATGGAATTGTACATAGTCATTACGATGATAGACTACTGAATATGTGAAAGGGAAAAAGAAGCAAGAGAAGAGTGAAGAGCAAAACAAAGAGATTGACATGAAAAAGAGCGAAAAAGAAAAAAACGGGTAATGTGAGGTATCTCAAATTATAAATTAAAGGGTCAGTCATCAATAATCCTGTTGAGTCCCAGACTATGTTCAGATTGGAACACTGTAGCAATATAGTGTTTCTGTGTTAACAAACAAACTGAATTGTAGAATGACTTGTAGAGTAGATATTGAAAGTGGAGAAGCTTAATTCAACAGTCCAAACCATTGAGAGGTACACAAGGCAGGTGAAGAAGAAAGTACCGACAAGGTGGAATCAATGAAGAAGAGTATAAGGAGTGCTCTGGAACAGGGAGATATCTGCAAGGCTGAGAAAAAAAGGGTTATGGGATGGCAGTCCTGGAGGTATAATTTGGAGTGTTAAGATGTTCATTGGCAGTGGCCAACATAGAGGAAAAAACGAATATGTCATGAAAGACAGGTCAGGTTGAATGGTTTGATGATGAAGGAGGAGGAAACGGGAAGACCAGGGAGAATGTCTATGGATGGAGTAAGGGTTATGGAGAGGGTTAGTGTGAAACAGGAGGGACGCTGGGAAAATCTAAAGTGGAGGCAAGCGATTTAATCCAGTAACTTCTAAAGATGGAAGAGCATGAAGAACAGAGAAGGTGTTCTGAAGGTCTCTATTAAGAAGTCCTTGTGGTAATATGTCAGAATCCACTGCTAAAGAACTCGCCAACTATGACAAACATGCCTTACTAATATTCATTGACTGAAACCCTTATAAAAAATGAACAACAATGGTAAGATCCTAGAGATAAAAAGTGAGAAAGAAGGACAAGAGGGAAGGAGTTCAGAAAAACAAAAAGCAAGGACAAGGAAATCGAGATCAAGAGAGGAAGGAAAAGGCCATGAACCTAACAACACTTTTCTGCCAGGAACAAACTATCACTCTGTCTCAATCTCACGTTCATCCCACCCTTGATCTATTCTTACTCTAGAGCTTCTGGAGTGCCTGGTCGAATAGTCTGCCATACTACCCACATCACGCATCATTTGTTAACAGGCAACCCAGAGTTCTTGTGGTTCGGGAGCAGAGCTGCATAGCAACCCCACAGCACTTCCTGCTGGACCAGGGGTTGAACGTCAGTGGCCGTTGTTCGTCGCTGTGCCCCCTCTGCCTTTACAAAAACAGACGGGAAGCAGTTCGCTCACAATCAGCTTTGTGCCACGTTGTGAGGAGAAAGGAAATGAGTGTGAAGGCCAAGCCACCCTAGTTCACTGCACCTCCATATGGGGTAACAAATGTGTGTTTTGAACAGACGTTTTTGAAATTAAGGTACTAAGAGTCAAGGAGTTTGTGAAGGGAGGTGGGTTGGTTAAATTTAGGGCTTTGGCTGTCCAATATACTGTGCAAAAAACATGGCTGCATCTCTTTAACACCCAATGGATTACTGTGATTATACTTCGGCCAGCCCACTGAGCCCTAAATCACAGGTGCTAGAATAAACACCCTCATTTTGCGTCAACTGCCCTTTCAAAAACGTGATAGCATTCATATGGTAGTTGCAGAATGAGCATCTCCATATTTGTGAACACAAACTCCATTTTCCAACTTGTTGATTAACATTACTATTCAATCTAACTAAGACATTGCCAACCCATTGCCAAATAACAATTCATACAGCATCTCTGCCAAGAGACAGATCAGGAAGTGACACTGGAACACATTCTTTTTTTATTCTTATGACTTCTGAGAGCTAATTTTATTGTTGTTGTAAGAAGTTTAGGTATTTGGTTACATTTGGTTTTTGCAGTGTGCCCCAATGAAATCATGCCATCTGTAAACATTTACAGTTCCAGCAGAACCTTTGAAAGTTATAGCTTTTATACCTCCTTATGTCAGAAGTTTTAAAGTTAAATTTTTTTTCCATTTCATTATTTATTTGCTTAAGAAATAAATACAGAAAAATAATATTTTGAGTCCTCCTTTAAAAAGTCAGACATTCTGAATCATGGAGCAGTGTAATGGTGAGTCATTGTACTAGGAAACTTTATTTTTCAGTACAAATGCTAGTTGTAGACAGTAAATATATCAAAACAATGTAAAATCTTCAGTGACTTTGGGGCAGTGGACTAAAACATTTTAAATAAGCAAGGCCCTATAAACAGCTGAGTAAAATGAAATGAAATCTGGACGTTTACCGCCATCTAGTGGTCAAATCTGAGCATTACAAAAGATTGGGGTATTAGCCCAATGCTGCGTCATGGATTCAGTTCTAGTGTTGCATAAAGAGAACAAGTCTCCTCTTTTTTGCTAAATATAAAGATGATGATATAAACTCCACATCAATCACCTTTACACTATGGGAACATATTTTACCCCAATCATCAAAACAGCAAACAGGAAAAGAAAATCTGACTTATTATTATCTGACTTTAATTTATTCCAGTTCCTCCATAAATTAAAGTTAAATAATGCATTATCTGCCCAAAAACTAATGAGTTTCAATTATCATTTTACTACTTTATCCCTTGTGTTTACAAATGGGGTCCAACCAACCCCACACCTGTATCACTTGTAACATTTGCCTCAGTCCTCGTATGTTTGCCTCAGTCCTCACACGTACAAGGGTTAAAGATGTTACAGTTTCTGCTCAAACACCTATGGATCTTACACATGGAGAACACACTCAGACAAAAACTGTTTTAGCCTAGTTTACAGCCCTAACAACACCCTGTTGCCCTAGCTTCAACTCCATTGTTGACAATAATCCTCCCATGACATTAATAGCTACTTCCTTCAAGAGCATAACAGCAACATGCCTTTCACCCGGTAAAACCGGAAAAACAAAAAGCACAAAGACTATTCTAGTTTCTAGAACGTCATAAAAAGGGAATGTTGCTCAAGGCATCTTTAAGAACAGTCATGGATCTAGTCCAATTGTCACCAAATGACTTGTTGCAAGGACCAAAGCCAGACATCCGTAATACAACATGGTTATGTTTTCACAAATAGAACCATGTTGTTTTCACAAACAGAACTGTTTCAAAACTACAGAATAGGATTAGGGCCACTGAAACAATACTAAAAATCTGACTTTAATGCTGGTGGTTACCAGATGGCCACCTGCTAGCAACCAGCTTCAATGACAGAAATGTAAGTTTTACTGGACGAGAGGACTCATTTAAATGATTTTTTTAATATAGGCGAGGTGTATCAAAATACACCTTGATTGTAAAGGTGATTGGAAGAGCAGAAGATAAAAAAATCAGAATCTCGAGAAGTACTTGTCATAAAATCAAGAAAATTATAGACAACCCTAAACATTCTCTTCATGAAACTTTTATTCAACTTAATGTCTTCAGTCAGAGATTTTTGTCAAAGTTGCGGTAACATAGACCTCTACAGGAGCTGATCACAGCAATCACTATCTACAACAACTCTGAACAATTTCTGAATTACAACATTTAATTTAGAGACAGAATTTTGAGAGAGAGAGAAAAAGTCGTCCCAGGTGGAATAATTTCCATCAGGTTTAGCCATTCTAGCGGGGCTTTAAGAGCTGCAAAACAACGTGAAACAACTGGAGACCAACTCATTCACAGCATTGTTGAATTAGTTCGTAAGTAATTGGAAAAACAAGTTTATTAACTGCGTCTCTAGAAAAATGGACATGATGTAAACAGAGTTTTAGAGTTACCTGTTCGTAATATGATTTTTTAAAAAGCTAAAACATTACATTAAAAGTTAAGTGTGCTATTCTAATATATTACTCGAGACAAATAAACATGCACGATAATTTTGTGCTAGCAACACCGTCTGTGGATTATTGCTAGTTTCGCGGTCCTTTCCCTTACCGTGTTACGGTAATGAGGTGTACGTCTTTTGAAGGAAACAGGTGATTTCCGGTGACCATTTCCTCTTTTATCTTCCCGTGTCTTAACTCGCTTCAGTATTTTTGGGCGGAGTCTGCTATTCCTGCTGGAAAACTGCTCTGCTGGGTGGAGTGAGGACAGAGCAACAGGAACACTGAGCGAGGACGAAACTCACCTGTTGTACAGAAGCGCGCTGCTTTCTTATTCAGCTCGCTTTTATTGTTATTTCTTTTTATTTTATTTTTTTGTTTAGTTTTGCTTCGTTTTAACCTTGCCCTCAGAATGACGGACACACTTTTACCGAACGGCATTGAAGACAGCGGAGGAGACGGAAAACATTTTAGAAAGGTGAGTTTAGTTTTTCAACAAACGCACGAGTTTATTTCTACATATATATATTGAGTAAAACCATGGCAGCTGCGGATTTTGTTAACTTAAACGCGTTCATTTTGGCGTTAGGTCTTTAGATGAGGTGCTTGCTTTCCATTATATAAAGAAATGCCAGGGAGTCTAAAGACTAGCTTGTCTTTGACGTGTTCCCCATAGTTTGGACGCGTTTTAAAGCTACCATCCATTCAGTTCTCTAAAATCAACCAACCTCACTTTCGACATTGCTTGTCACCTGTTAAATTATACACTGTGATATTTTTTTTCAATCCCTTGTGAAATTTTAATGGAAATTGGTAATCAAGCAAGATAAAATCCACCCCACACAGCTAAAGTGGTGACATCACATAAGGCATAGCCCAACCAAACTGGTAGTTTTCCCCCTCTTTCCACAGGTTTTTAATTAATTTCCCCCTTTAAATGTTTCTTCCTAAATTTTGTATGACTTCAGCAAAATGTTCTAGTTATTTGGCCAGCTCTGCATGAAATTAAATACCAGATCAGGCTAGAATGGATGGATGTCAGTTTCAAAGGTTTTGGGGAAACTTACCAGGAGTAAATGCGCATAGATTAAACAAAAAAAAAAATTCAAACAAGAATATAAACAGATTTTTACCCATTAAAGTTATGAAAATTGTCATTATCTCCCTTCAGTTTGGTTATTCAGGGTACTCAAAACGTTGGACGTTGCATGAGCCGGACCCAATTTCAGACTCTTAAGGTTAAAAACCTATCAAAAGTCAGAAATATATACTTGAAAATCTATGCTGATATTGCTCAAAAGTTGCTTTTCCCACCATAGTATTTGCTGATGGGTGCCATTTCTTGTTATGTCATCAACCCAAAAACAAACAAGAAAAAACGTATTTAAAGCATTGTATTTTGTGAAAATCTTGCACTGTACTGACACTAAAGTAAAGACTGTTTTTAAAGTATTTACAGTATAGTAAATACTGTATTTATTTTACTGTCAGTGTATATTTGTCATGTAAAAAAAAAAAAGAAGAAATGCACCACCATGGTTAATGATGATGTGTGGGAGATGACAAAACAGCTACAAAAGACACTGATTTGAATGGACAACTACTGGTTCTAGTCTTTTCCAATCCTGAATTGTCACCAACAGCAGCAGAAACCACTGGGCTGTCAGCTTCAGGTGTCTGGATGTGCGCGCACACGCGTGCGTGTCGGTGTGCGTGCCGGTGTGTGTGCGTGCCGGTGTGTGTGCGTGCCGGTGTGTGTGCGTGCGTGCCGGTGTGTGTGCGTGCGTGCCGGTGTGTGTGCGTGCGTGCCGGTGTGTGTGCGTGAGGGTGTGTGTTCTCTTCTGGGAATAGCTTTGTCTTGAGAAACTGGATGGCTAGTTATCATCAGTTGTCTGCTTTCTGTCAAACATGCAAAGGGCCTAAAAGCTCCCTTATGAACTCCTGTCCACATAATTTCTGTTTCATCAAGAATTTCTTTACATTCTTTTTCTGCCGTTTGACCAACGATTGTTGTGTTTCTAAGGAATGTTATCAAAGTATTTACCTTTTAATTGATTGTAATGAACAGCTGAACATGTGGTAGGTGCTCTTTATAATGGCATCATCTAAATAATTAAATGTGGCTAGTTACCTCAACTGCTACAAAAGACAGCACTTTCATCTTCTGGTGTTTTGATGTTGAAGTTGGTAAATTGCCCAGCTGCAGCACCGGCTATAGTAGCTGATGTGTTGTGGAGGTTTGGGTTTTGTGTAGTCTGAGACTGTAGGAGAGACAGTTGGCAAGCTGAGTTATTATCTAATGTGTTTTCACAGAGTTTGGTCAGCCTTTGAGCACTCCACATGTTCCTGAGTGTTTTCATAGGGCAAGCTTGTTTAGATGGGCATCTGAGCACAGCCTTTGTGTCTTTAAATCCGTCCAAATCCCACTTTTGAACGCTGTCTGGTTTGAGACTTCCTGTGTCTATAAAAAGGTCAGTGGGAGTCGGGGGCTGGTACAGCCACAGGACGCGGCCAAACATTCTAATGCCTTTTAAAATGTGGAGCCTGAGCTCTACTTTCATTATAATCCTCACTTTTTGCTTTTCCTTTTTCTTCTGATTTTTAAATTTCACTTTCATTGAGTATTAAAGAGTTCGCAGATTCATGTCAACCACAATTACATCCACATGTTTTCATTTGGCCTTCTTAAAGAGATTTACAACTAGGAAACTTCTCAGTCAAATTTCTGCCCCCGTGGAACTCAGTTGAGTGTTTTTTTTTCTCTCTACTTGGTGAAAATAAGTTGCAGTATTTAACGACCTCATTGAATCTGACCAATACTCCAGGGAGCTGTCGTGGTTCGAGGTCGTCCGTAGTTTGGCTTCCAGCTGGCTGAAGGCCGACTAGATGTGTGCAGGATGGAAAGATGGCAGCACAAAACCCCCGAATCGGCATGTTTCTGCTCTTCATCTCGTCCTCCTTGGCCAGAGAGAGCATTGACGTAGCATCTGGCCTGGGGCTCTCCTTCAGCCAGACCACAGACACAAATTGACAACATGTGCTTTGGTTCTAGAACCAAGCAAACTTCCCTTTCTGGGAGAAACATTTTCTCCCTCCAAGCATTGCTCACAGTGGAGACGGCCTAATGGCAGGAGGTGGTGGGGGGCAGCAATAATCAACAATGGATTTGTACAGTAATTTATTCCAAATTAAGACTAGCAAGTCCTATGATTTTAGTTTTCTCTACATGTATAAAGCGACAATAAAAATACCAAGCACACCTAATCTACACCGGCAAGAAATGGATTGTTCCAGCTCGAAACTGGGTCGTGCCTGAAGCCCCCTTTTGGCAGATTACCACTGTTAATCACCACTTGTGCAAACCAGCTATCTCATTATACGTTGCCTCACATGTTCTTTATGAAACCTCGGTTATACAACAGCAAGTGAACTTTCTGTGTGATGGATATGATGCTGGACTGGGAGGCCCTTTGTGTTTTGCTCTAATTAAGTGCATAGCACAGTGGCGGAGAAAGGCTGCACTGTTCAGGCAGCCCAGCAGGTCGAGGAAATTAGTTGGACTAAAGGGGATAATAAAGATTGAGGCAGACATAGCGAAAAGTGATTTATGTCACTGATGTGGGCATGTGGGTAGGGTACTGGTGGCCAAGTCCTTAAAAAGTTATCCTATCAGAACAAACCCTCACTAGGGGTATGCTCATGCCAACCCTGTTTACTCCGCTTCAATCAAACTCTAGTTTGTTTGCCTGGAAAGTACGGTTAGTTTGGGGAGGTGTGAACACGCAATCAAACTCTGTTGTAGACTAAAAATATGGATACCATGTCTGTTAGGAGGTCATCAACTGCAGGTTGGCTACCTAACCCAAAGCTTCCTGTACTAAAAGACATAAATTCAAAAATACCTTGAAAACAGCCACAATTAATGTGTTTTATTCTCCATTTTGCTTTTTTGTTTTTTGTAAAAACATTATTACAGCTGTTGACTATGAAATAAAAAAAGTGGGTAGTTTGAATCTTGGCAGATCAAGTTCCAATATCCTACAGCTTGCTTAGTGACTACTTGCCAACTTCGACAACAGACGTTGAGTGACGTTTTATTTTGTGCTATATACAAACGACGGAAACTTACTGCTATGGCAACCATCCGCCTCAAGCCACTCCCCAGTTCTGTTACATGCCTCACCTGAGACGTAACGATGGAAGGACAGTGTGTCACGATCAGAGCACATCCTGTCAAGTCGCGTGTTGTCATCCTGTCGCTGCTCCCAGAATAGCTCAGCACCTGACGTCTTCGGTACGCCTCTGTTGAGTGATAAACAGTGCAGTCATTTGAATACACAGTTACTTATTAAACCTACAGTTCACTGAAGTGTTTGCACTGGTCCAATCTTGTGACCTCAATAGGCGAATTGCGTGTTGGCCATGGTGTTTGGTCGAGTGCTAGCCTCATTGGAGCTTTGCAACCCTTTCCACCTCGGGCCCTTCACAGAAACCTCTGAAACAGACTTTGTCATCTCAGCATGACTCAGACGTGAGTGTAAAGGATACGAGAGGACAGTCAGAGGAAAAGGCTTCACTGAGAACCGCACTTACAATGACAGGAATGAGTAAAAACAATCCATACCAGCAGAATTATGTCACATCCTTTGGGCAGCTGACAGCATAAGAGGCACTTCACTGAATAAAAACATGTTCAAAACATCACGGCTTTTTATTATTATTATTATTATTATTTTTTGCTTCCAATGAAAAGGACACATTTGAAATTCTTTTTGGGTTGAATCAGGCTTGAGTCAAAGACTGAATCGGTTGTTTACCGAAAAACGGTGAACTCACCTCTGAAATCATAGATGTTTCATTTCTTTTAACCTCTTGGGTTTCTTGACTCCCATCTTGACTTGGTGTTTATGAATAAGGCTAATTGCATTCTTTAAGTCTGTTGTGATAACTGGTTTGACTGGTTAACTGGTTTCTCTACAAGGCTTGTTTTTGCAAGGCAAATTATAATGGAGCCAACACCTCTGTTGTGTATACTGAATAGGGAAGTGCCAGTATGAGATTCTAACAGTGTGATAGAAATATCCGTTTTTATAAATGTATCCACAATATTATAGTTTTTATTTACATTATTTTAATCAGAAAATGAATAATTACTCCTATTGCTGCTAAAATATTACAGCATTTAATAATTAACATTTATCATACATTGACATAAGCTAAAATGTAATATATACACCCAATTAAATTTGACACATTTCAAATGTATACTTTACTAAATACTACACATTATTGCTGTTCTGCTCTTTATGGAGTAATGCTTGGAGTTTATAACTACACTGCTTGAAGGCAGCATTTGGCTGAGTTGTCATTGTCGTTTCCATGTCTTCTCCTCCAGGGCTGCAACCCGCTCGTGCAGACCGGACGGAGCAAACTGCAGAAGCAGCGAGCCAGTCTCAACCAGCAGATCATCAAACAGATGAGGATGAGGGCCGGAGCTGAGAATCTGCTAAAGTACGGTCCAACTCACACACATGCACACACTACCGAATACTACTGTAGATTGATTGTTCACGTCACGTCAAGGATCATTGCACAGCGCCCGTCTATCAGGATAAAAATAGTCCAAATTCACTGGCAACGGCGACACATGCAAACTCTTGATTTTTACATGTGTCACCTAAGGTGGAAATGATGATAATAATTATGTAATTTTTTGTAGCATAAGTGAACTCAAGTAAACTCCGACTTGTTTTCCATTTTGACGCGCTTGGCTACACCCCTTGGACTCCTCTGTCATTGCAGGGATTGGATGATAGAGCTCTGAAACGGGAGCATTCCATTTAGCCTGAAAACAAAGAGTCACTGTGATTCACACTAAAGAGAAGAAAAAAAGAGTCGGGACATTTTTGCTCATGAACCTGCTGCTTTGATTAGGCTACCAAAAAAACTCCTTCCAATCACACTCCTGGTTTTGTTCCCTCTTTTTAAATGTTGTGTTTTCCTGTTGCTACACAACATGGGTTTCTATGAAGGAAAGCTTGAAGATTGATTTAGATTGGAGTTTTGAAAGACACACAACTTGAAATGTTTTTTTCATCCACATATTAATTAGTGTAAATTAATATTTTACACCAAATTTCCTTTTTTGAGATGAGATTTTCTTCCATAGAACCAAAGGAAGATCTAATATTACCAGTGAACCTGCATAATAGTGATTTTTTAAAATTTATTTAACATTTTGTCTTAATTATGACATTCAATTAATTAACAACTCCAGACACTGTGTCTTTTCTGCCCAAAACATAAACCAGAAAATATTTTTTATTTTATATAGTTCTCAAAAAGACATCCGGATATCTTTGTATTCTATTAAATACTGTAAATCATTTAAACTCCCTTTTAGTCAGGATTTATGAGTAGTTGTGAGATAAAAATACAAACAAGCACGTAAGTAGTAGGAGTGTATTTTTCCTCATTTTTAGTGAGAAAGACTTACAGAAATGTAATTTTTATAAGTGTTTCCTACATCTGAATGTTTAACACTTTTTAACTGATTTTAATGAGCTATATCGCAAAAAGTTTTTTTTTTTAGCTATATATGCCTATAAAACTGATATTTTCACAAATAAAGAAAAAAATGTGTTGCACATGACGGTATTCAGTTATATCTGAGTATGCCATGAATACAATTTAAAATAATGCAATCAGAGATATTTATGTAAATGTCAAAAAGAATGTAGAAAACGTCTGATGTGAATAACTTTATGCATCATAAAGCGTTTTGTAGATGTTTTTTGCTGGTTCACTGTGTTGGATCCACCTTGTGTTCTTTGTTGTTTTTGGCAGAAAGTTTCCATCATAACAAGGAAAATCAAGCTTACTGATCCAGCAACATTCAGCTGTCAAAAGTCCAGACACAGTAGCTGAAGCTTCTGCTTTTGCAACAACAAAAAATAAAGCAACTGTGCATCTTTGCTTTTCCAGCTGTCACTGCACTCTTCAAACAAAGCTGTTGTTACAAATTTGTTAATTTGCAACAAAGACAATGGTTTGGAATTTGATGTTTTAAAATATACTTTGCATAATCTATTCCACAAATAGTGCAGTTATCTTTGACGATCAGAAGAGCCATCTTGCTGTGTGTTTTTTAGAGAATCCAGGTCTTTAGCTTCATTCTGAGATTTCCAAAAGGTGGTCAACATTTCTAAATCTAGATCTTCTGTAACAGACAGAAGTTGAACATTCAAACAGATAAAATCAGCAGCATTTCTGTATCAGTATTTCTTCTAGCTTCCAGGTATTTGCAGAAGTCACTGCTTTATCCCTTTTTGTACCCAAAACGATGAAAAGTAATAAACCTGGAAACTAAATAACCAGGAGCTGAACTTTAGTGCATATCATTGTAGAAAATACAGTTTCCTTTTATAAATTGCTTTTCATTCTTTTGTATCTTATCTGACTTGATTGTTAAAAATCACATTGATACTGACAATGACCAAGCCAAGGTCTTGATGCTGATTTGTTTTTTTTTGTCTTAATATAGCGACAAAGTTGCCAAGAATTCTGATGTAGCAACTACTGCCACTATGTGGCGTCTAGATGAACAAGGTTCAGTGTTTAGCTCTGACTTTACCTGTATGGAACCTGCAGAGGCCCGACATTCCTCTGGTACCTCACATAACTTACTGACACAAATGCTTGGGGCAAGTGGCCGTTGTGTACATTCTGTCTGTCTGACCGTCTGTCAATCCTTCTATAAACCCCTCTAAACTCTGACTTGCAGGTATTCTTCCTGGTTTTCTAGGGCTTTCTGTGCTATATTTTGGGCATAGTAGGACGTCTTTTGTCCATGTCTGGGCGTGTTTGCATGACTGCATGACCGGACTCTCAAAGTTTAGACATCGACTTTGGTTATTGTCTCAAAGAGACTTTTTATAGAGCCATAAATAAAACTTTTTAAAAAGTTTCAACCTTCAGTGACATTGCCATGCTACTTTCTAGGTGACAGTGTTTGTCATTGTCCTACACCAGTACACCTTTCTTTTGCCCCTTCTCCATTGTTCTGCATTCCTCTCCCAATCAGCAACAGGTGGAGTCTGTCTGGTCTGACCAGTTTCTCTCTTTTCTCTTCTTTCTTTCATTGTTTCACTTTTAAAACCACGACTTTTATCTTTTAATGATGTTTCATTTAAAATTTGAACCAGGATTGTTTTTGTTTGTGTCGTTGAAAAGCTATTAAGGAGAATTAGAAGATATTTATTACAAGAGAACGGATAAAAAGGATTGCGTGTGTGGCCCTGTTTAAAGTTACAAACTTTTGTCCTGCATTAGTGCTTGGCATCTTTTCCTCAAGACAATAATGTCAAGGTGCCAAAAGTATAAAACGGCTTTTCCAGAGAAGAGGATGGGGGGAAAATCCTTGTGTAAAGCCACACTTGCTGGCTTCCTGTCTGGTTCCCACGCACTACTGGGCGATATTTGATATTGAAATTGCATTTTAATAACAGCTTATGGTCAGGTTTGCTGCATCACTTTTTTCCAAACCACAGCACATCCACCTCTTCAACCCAGATTTTTTTTCCCCCTTAACCGAAGACTTAAAAAAAAAAAGCTGTTGGTGGGCTGAAATGAAAAGTATAAAGTCTTATAGTATAAACAGATATAAGAAGTGTCCTCAAACATCTTTCTAGCCTTACTGTAATGAGCAGCGTGTATTTATGTTGGCAGAAGGGGTGATGTTACACTGTCAAAAAAAATAAAGCTTTACTGATGTTCCAAAATGAAAATGATTACTGAAATTATTATTATTTAAACGCTTCACTGTCACTGAAAATAATTTGCAGTAAAAGCATTCGGACTGAAGACCTATCAGTGCTTATGTACGGTGTCTTTTTTCTGGTTCTTAGCCAAAACTCACTGCATTTTTTTTTTAAAGTTGTCTGTCAACACCTAATCACTTGTCACACAGTTTTAGGTGTGTTTAGCACATCCATCCTCTCTGTTATGGTCACGCAGATAAGATGGCTGGACAGGATGCGATTGTCAGCTAGTATCCGGCCCAGTGTTCAGGTTTTTGTTTTAAGAGAACTGCCAGTGAAACATAAATTCTTTCCTACAAAAAGACGCAGACAGGTGCTTCATGGGTGTTAAGAGTAATACGACCCTAAGTTGCTAGGGCAACCTTATCTCTCACAGGCAGTGAAAAACCTTTACTGTTGGTTTCACAAAGAAGCACAACCGTCATCACCAATTATTTCACTCATTAAGTTTATTTTATTCTGTGAAGTTTTAAGTTTTTATTAATCACCCAAAATTCTACAACAAAACACGACAACATTAAAGTTAGACTATAGAAAGAATTGAAGTCGATACAAAATCCTTGTGAAGACAAATGTATACACTGTGTGAGTGTGTGTTTGTGTGTGTTGAAAAGTAAATGTGTTGCAGAGCCAACCACATAGTGACCATGTTCTGTGGTCCAAATTACTGGAAGAGAGATTTGTTTTAATATTCAGCCACAGAAACCTTTAGTCCTACTAATGGATGTTTTCTCTTGCCGTTCTGCCTCGGGCCTTACTTTAAAGGGGATTACTATCTGCATGTGTATCCTTTTATCCTCTGTTTAATCCTTTGCTTTTGTCTGTCCTCTCGTTTGTTGCTTCTTGCAGGGCCACAAACAACAACAAGGTTAAAGAGATGGTTGTTCTGGAGCTAAGCTACGTCAACTCCAACCTGCAGCTGCTGATGGGACAGCTGGAAGGACTCAACAGCTCAGTGGACGTCTATCAGAGTGCAGAGTAAGGAGGCCCTTCATGACCCCTTCTTATTATGAACATGTTCCTGCTGACCTCAGATTTAGAAACAATCATAAACAGTAAAGTAACGGGAGTGTTTAGCTGCATAAAGACCTCTATACCTGCTGTTTGCAATCTTTTAATGGCATTTATAAATGCTGCATTTTCATTGTCAATTACTATTGGTCTCCATTTATGTATTTATTTTTGTTGCTTTGATTCACATTGAAATGTATAAATCGATGATGGTTTCCTATTGTAGTGATGTTAAAAGCGTCTCTCCACGTTGCGCTGAGGGTTCTTCACAAATCATTTGACAAAGTCGGTGTCTTAACGTTAAGTTACCTTGTAATGCACATGTGGAGGAAGAATAGTAAAGTTGATTGACAGAAAGAAAAATGTGGCTCTAAAATGTGTTGTTTTTAGTTAATAAGATCTATTTAATTAAAAGTAGCCTGATGACTGAAGAGGTATAAAAGAAGAAAGACATTTAGAGAAACCCTGAAGACAGAGACTGACCATTTGAATATCAAACCAGACGAACGGGTTTCTGTGCCACCGTATAAAAAGCAACAAGGAAACTGAGCTGAACCTTTATGCAAACCAAATGGAAGTATCTGGTGTTTTCTGCAAGTTGCATCACTGGGTGTGTTTTGCTGGGGTGTGCATGATACTGAGAGGTTGTTTTTTTTTCATTTATTTTGTTTATTCACAACTTTCTGTGGTGTGAAGGAAAACAAAGCGTGCATATCTGGAGGATCTTCCACAACTTCAGACATGAATGTTTCAGAACCACAGCAATGAGGAAATGAAAAGCTTTAAAAAGCAGTTAAATGTTTGGAGGGAAATTAGTCGACGAAGCCTTTCCTTAATGTTTGAAAAGGTGACTGAGGGAAATCGGGTTAGCCGGCGGATCACATCAGAGCCATGGTTCAGCCAACCGGGTATCAACATGTCAACCAGAGGGCTCACCTGGAAGGAGGCTCTTGGCTCCCGTTTAGCAAACATACAGCAGAGAATGAGCTTGCAAGTGCTCAGGTGTAATTATAGGCTCTGATTGCACCCACCCACAGGGAGAGGGTAATTCGCCATCCTGCTTCCTTGAACTGCTTACTCTCACAATGAGACTGACCCTTATACTGGCAGGATGATTTAATATATGAATTCAAACTAGCTCTAGAACTCCCTCTTCTTATTTCAATGGTGAGCAGCAATTGCTTTTATATTATGTTTTTAATAAAGCGTCAAGCCTGCAAACGGTGAAATCTTAGCCTTTATGGTGCAATTGCGTTTGCTCATAATCAGCTCCCTGTTCAATGAAGGATCCAGTTTCTGGTTTTATTTCTTGTTTTTAAGAGTTTTAATGATTTGCTGCACCAAATTAAAATATACCTTTAACCCCTTTGCTTCATTCCAAGCGTGGCCCACAAGGTCTACCAGTCACCTGTGATGGAGGCTTCTCAGTGCTGGAACAACCTCCCTTTGTTCACTAGAGTTGCTCAATCAATCATTTTAAGACTCTTATAAAAACCTCTTGACAAGGACTTCATGTCAGACAGAGATAAAACCCAAATTTTATTCTCAGTCTTTTGATTCTAGCTGAGCAGAACTTAATATTTTTAATTTTTTTTCTGTTTTTCTAGTTTTGGAGGTTGAGCTTATTTTAAGTACAAAGCAAAGTCCTTGGCTTTTTGAGGAAATGCTAAAGCTCCTTTCTGTAGGTAAAATTAGCCCTAAAATAATTTGTGTCTCTCGGGTCAATTCAGTTTTGTTTAAAAAAAAAAAAAAACAACAACAAAAAAACCCCAAATTTTTAATCTCAAAGTTCTGCAGAAAGTTAATGCCCCTCGTGAATGGCCTCACTTTGAACGCATTACGCAGCACTGATTATGTTGACCGCTTACATAGCACCAGGCTCAGACGATCAGACCTAGACAAGTTTTTCTTGTAAATTACCTCACAAACCCAAAACGCTCTCTCGTGTCGGCACTACAATAATCCCGGATTATTTTGTTTGTCCCACATGGACACCGTCCTGCAACACTCAGGAGGTTTTAACCTAGATTCAGGAGTCAGTCTGCACCGATACACACAAACAGTGAAAGATTATGAACTTTCCTTTCCTGCAGCGATCAGGGAGGCAAATACTTTCCTGCTTGTTTTTTATTTTTAGATTTTTTTCTTTATTTTCTGCTCAGCATTTCATCTGCTGTTAAACTTCATACTTTCCCATTTGGGATTTGGATTATTAATACACGGAAAGTTTAGCAGATGCTTCTGGATGAAATTGTTATTCCCTAGTGTCCTCTGCCAGTGTCCTCGGCTTGGGGATTAGGGAGTGAGTGGAGGGTCAGAACAAACGGCCTGTTGTCAGTGTCTGCAGGTTCTTAAAGAATCAGTAGTGCACCGATCTGTCTGACAATATAGAGACACTGAAGCAAGCATTATCTGTCCACCTGTGTTTCCCACAGCCTGAGACACGCACACACCTACACAACAAAATAAAAAAAGCTAGCATGCAGTCCTTACATAGTAATTACCTGAACACAAAGCTCTTGGATGTGTTGAGAAAGTTCTTTTAGGTGATTTATGAGCAGTTGTCTCTTTGGGATGATGGTACAAATCTCCACAATGGAGAGCCAGCCTGCTTATTTAAGCTTGAAACACAACCTCCGTGGTGAATACAAGAAGACAAAACTCTCATAACCTTTCTAGGCTTTTCCCAGGACTCCTCCATCTTCCAAATAGTGTCCCTTGTTGTCACTCTTGCCAGTTTCAGCTGGTTTTTCAGATATGAGCTACTGCAAAACAGAAAACACATTTGCTCGAAAAATAGCACATCCTTAAAACGTTTTCACTGCCAACATTCCCTTGCTAGCTTTTATGCATCTATCATGGATAAGTACAAATAGATTGCCAATTGGCTGGACGAAGTTCATACATTTCTTGTAGGTCATATATTACATCCATAATGGTCTTAAAAAATCTTTAATTGAGTTGGTGAAACCTGCAGAAGCCCAGTTTAAAATAGTTTTCTTTTCTTTTCCCCCTTTTTAACCATAATTCTTTTTTAAAAAACTGACTAGTGATTGTTTTAATCTCATTAAAGCAACTAAAACTTGTATCGGTGTTTACAGCTTGTACATTGTACCTTTTTTCTAGCTTTATAAATATTGGACAAAAACCAAATGCATAGGGATGAATGTTAATGTTTATTCTCTATTGATTTTCAAAACTTCTATATTCATCAAACCTCTATAAAAAATACCTCGCTCTCAATCAGGTTTGTCTGTATAGCACGTTTCAGCAATAAGGCAGTTCAAAATGCTTTACAGCTTTTTTTTATGGTAGTGCAGGTTGTTGAGATTTCAAGTAATTCCATATTTTCATCGTATTTCATACCCTAAAAATGATCCATACGTTTGTAAATTTCTTGTGTTTTTTTGGGGAAAGTGAGGTGACCAACATGAGGGGACCATGGTCTAAACCTCTCTCTCTCTTTTGGGCTGTTTCAGTCCCCTCAAAAATTTAAGTGTTTCTAAAATTGATGCCATGGAAACATCATCACTAGCACTGTCGAGGTCTTTTTCCGACCTTGTTGCATGAGAGGGAAACAAAGGTCAACATGGCTTCATTGGAGCTGGTGAAAGCTTGAGCCACAGTAAAATGTAATGCAAATCTCAAGTGTTAGCTGGAATATACTTCTCTCTTCTCTGTTATAGAAAGTTTCTAAAGATAATCCTCTTGAAGTCACATCGAATTGTTGATTTTTCTGCTCTTCCTCTGGTATCTGGTGGGAGATCTGGGCCTCCTGCAAACTCTGGAGTCACAGAGCTGAAGTAGTCAAAACATGTAGCTGTAATCAGAAAAACGTTTCAAATTAACGATACAAATTTACCGCATGTAAGCTTCCCAAGTTGTCATCTCTGAGAATCTAATCCGGTTGAACTTGTGATCCCGATCTCTGCTTTTCCCGCCTTCCTTTGCTTAACAGCTTTCTTTCAAATGGTCTGAGTGCGCAAATGCAGGGAATTTTCTGTGAGGCTTTTGACATCTTACATTCCCAGTATTACAAATGGCTCCCCTCCCGGGACTTGCACCCGGCCCAACCAAGCCAGAGATCAGAGTGATCTGATCAACAAGTGCTGATGCATTGCCATGTAACCCCTATCTTAGCTGTCTGTGCTGATGACGCAGAAGATCTGCAGCGATTCACTGAGCCAGTACGCTAGAGGAATGCAGCGCTATCTTAAAGCAATGAATGAGTAAGAGGAGTTGTTCTACCAGAGCATGTCGTCCGGACAGCTTGTGCCTCCATTGATACGTGAAGCTTCACCCTGCAGGGTATTACAAATGTGTTCTTTCCACTCAGTCATGTCCTGTCATTTTACAACCCCAAAGTTCAGTGTATTTTTAAGGGTTGGTTTTTGACTCTAGTGGTCTTTATTTGAACATTCTAAGACAGGAAAGTAGGTGACGAGAGAGAGAGAGAGGTAAAATCTGTGGCAAAGGTCAAGAGGCTGGGAATTGAATCATAAAGCCATAAAAGCATCATAATCACTAATTGAGAAACAAATAACAAGCATTATATTTTGTCAAGTGCCAAAATATATGATTCTGACGAACTATTGTTGTTAACAACTATTAATACTAATAGTTGTTAGTCAATCAGCAATCCAACTGCAGTCAAAGAAATCCAAAAGAAAGTGAAATAATAATTCATAAGCTATTCAGTCTTTGCAAGCCTATTCTTACGTGTTCATTACAAATAAACCATTTCCACTCTTCTTAGCTGTAACAAGATAAAAATTAACAGGATACATGAACTCAACAAATCCAGACGAGAAGAAGAAAAAAAAAGATTAAAAAGTAAATTAAATATCACAAAGGTTCCAATCAAATTTTAAATATTCAAGTCGCTTTATAGCTTTTAACCTTTGACAAACTATTCCACATTTTAACCTCGGTAACAGAGAGATGCATTCTTTTTGATGAAGTATTTGTACTAGTTAGTTTTTCTTAAAGTTCAATTTCCATCTTGGCTCATGTCTCCCATCTCTTTCTTGAAACACTTTTTGAATTTATTTTGGGAGCATATTCGTTATTCTCTCCAAAAAAAGAGGGAGAGAAACCAAAACAAATAAGTTCAGGAACTAATTTATGTGTAATAATTATAAATGACACGGGGAAAAAGTATTGAACAGGGAGATGGAAAAAGGAATAAAGGCCAGGACACCAGTTGACAACGAGCATCGATTAGAAAACCATCCTGCTCCTTATTACTCAGGAGAAATGAATAATTTTCACTATTAGTGTACATTATCTCACAAAATTAATTTTTGAACTTATTTGTTTTGGTTTGTTTCTACATATGGATTACTTGGGTTGTTACTGACACCTGGTGAATATTTTATGTAAATTGCACCTTTTTGAAATATGTTTACTATAAAAAGCCTGTTAGAAAACAAACTCTGTGATTCATTTTGACATCATCCCCACATTAGGTTTCTCTTGCCTTTAAGTAAACAAGTCACTATTTTAATATTCATATGAAAAATTATTTCTCCTTTTCTCCTCTCAATAATCCTCTACTGACCTTATGTTGATCTATCACATCACATCCTAATAAATTACTTTAAAATTTGTCCCTCCAACATCAAATGCAATGACTTCCTTTGGAAAACACCCTGACCTCATTATTGCTGCAAATCTTTTTTTGTTTGTATTTCTTCCTTTAGTTTCTAACTCCGCTGTGAAGCTGCTGAGGGTTCATGTGGTTCTTTTTGGATGTGAACAGCAGCAGGTACTTGTCATGGTGTATTTCTTCAGCCCCGATAACGAGCTGAACCTGCTCTCCGTCTGTCTGCAGCAGACATCCGAGTTCCTCCCGCTCCACATTCCAAACGATTACGGCGCCAGTCGAGATGAAACGAGAAGTTTCAGGTCGCGGTGCAGTCTCACTTTTACTAGAAGCTGGTTTTTATAACAGAATTTTTTTTTTTCTCTTTTTCTAAAAAAAGGAGCAATTACAGGAGTTTGTATCGCTGCATTGCTGAAGCGAAGCAGCGAGTCAGGTCATGGGGAGGTGGGGGAGGATGATTAATTGATGGAGAGTCGGTGCAGCGCGAGGCCCTCATTCACCTTTAAATCCCAACTCCTGCAGAGTGTGTTCACTACACCATCTGCCAAATGCTGGCTTTGCTAATATGATTTTCGACATAAAGGCCCAACATAATGTTAACTTTCTCAGCTTGAACTGCTTGGATTAGCTTAATTATTTCAAATTATTCAGTATTGTTAACCTTTTTTCCCAGGTTCAATAACTAACAACATGCAGTAATTAGAAAATATTATTCTGATCCTTGATGTTGCTGTAAGTAAATAAGATTGGTTTAATGTGTTTCACTGCAGTTTGCTCTCTATTATTGAAATGGCTTTGCCTTCAACTGGTTGTGTTTGTTGAATTTACTGATTTTTTTTTTTTGGAAGATTCTTCCAGATTAGAGGAGCATAGTATCTGAATGCTAATACGTTGTTGATCACAAGACGACCTTCTTTCTGTTTTGCTTACAGGGAGACTACCAACATTCCCCTGATTGCTCTGGGTCTGAAGGAGACGAAAGAGGTTGACTTCTCTGCACCATTCAAGGTATAAAAACTTCAAATATCACGTCTTGATTTCAATATGTGTCCTAAAATATAAAAAAATTGTAGAAAATTAAAGAAAACCAAACACATGTTTAGGGCTGTGTTGAAATCTAGCTTTACATCATTGTCCAGAATTGAGTTTACTGTTATATAGCATTCAGATCCTTTTATTGCTTCATAAAATGACATCCCATCCTGCAATAATCGATGTTAAAATGCAAATGTCCGTCCTGCAAACATGACCCACATTATAATAGTCGATGTTTACGGTTGGGATTTAAAACTAGACTCCTTTCATTGAGGATTTGGGTCATTTGTCTGCACCACCAGTCGCCCTCCATTATATTATTAGCAGCTCCGATCTCTAATCTGACATTGTGGGAGTTTTTTTTAACCTAAACAGCAAATGGGTGTGGGACGTTTCCAAAGCATGTTCCAGCAGTTTGTTGTTGTTGTCGTAGTACCTGTCAAAAAGCAGCTTTCATCCTCTGCACGTTTTACACGCCTGCCTGTCAGCACAGCTATAGTTATAAAGTCGCTCCTAAGCAGGTCAGTAGACGCTCAGAACGCTGGAATAATTATCGAGCTGCGCTGCGCCGCGCCGAGGGGAAGCCCGCTTGTAAATGTCACGATGGCTCGTTTAGCGCGTCGCTTTCTGGTCTGGTTTCCTGTCAGTAATTGATCTCTGCGCACATCTGTGAGCTAATTAGCAGGTGCAGCCGGCTGGCTCTGAAATGGGACTGCTTTTAACACGCATTCTTTGGCCTATGTGTACAGCAGAACAGAAAAGCCCCACAAAATGTCGAAAATGAAGTAATGCGTTGGCCTCAGCCTTAACTACTTTGTGTTTGCCAGGACTTCATCCTGGAGCACTATAACGAAGACGGAAGGACTTTTGAAGAAGAGATCGCCGACCTGATGGACCTCCGACAGGTAATGATTTTGAATGTTTTCTTCCCAACGTATCATTCTCTACTGTAAAAACCACCTTCATATTCACTCCTCAAGGTGTGGAAATAACTGGTTGTGCTCCTACAATTTCAACTACTTTTCCTTTTGTTTAAATGACTAGTCTTCAAGAGTTTGAGTAAGAATATTACATCCTCACTTCTACAGGTTTATTATTACTAGTGTATTAAATTAACATTTTTTTATGCGTTAGGCCTGCAGAACACCAAGTCGAAACGAAACTGGGGTGGAGCTGCTCGCAAAATACTACAGTCACCTTCCACTGATAGAGAACCGCTTCTTCTCCCCAACGCGCCAGACAGGAATCTTCTTCACCTGGTATTACTAAGTATTCTACTTT
Organism: Micropoecilia bifurca; assembly: GCA_903067075.1. Taxonomy (NCBI): domain Eukaryota; kingdom Metazoa; phylum Chordata; class Actinopteri; order Cyprinodontiformes; family Poeciliidae; genus Micropoecilia; species Micropoecilia bifurca. Next base: position 41,146 of record CAEGAF010054457.1, on the reverse strand, counting down.
ACAAAATTATTCATGTCATTTAAACATTTTTACATTTTTCTATGTCACAACAAACCCAAATGTATTTTATTGCCATTTTATGGGATTGCACCAACACAAAAGAAACCCAAAAATAAGCAAACATGTGAAAGATGCTTTGGAACGTTTTTGTCTACATGGGAAGCGCAGCATAGTAGAAAACACACCGGTCCCATAGTGAAACATGGTGGTGGCAGCATCATGCTTTAGGGGATCCACAAAATATTCACTCAGTGAAGGTTGAATAAACAGAAACCATATATTTATTTTCTAATAAAATACACACAAAAAACAATTGATCAGTTAATGACATAATAAATTAAAATGAGCTCCATAATTTCCATTCTGATTATTAATAATTTTTGAAAGTCAATTTTGTTTGCAGAGACATCATGATGCATTTTATTTATGGTTTTAGTTGTATGTGTTTATTCCCGTTTTATTTATTATTTTTGGTTGTTTTATTTTGGATATTTAAAATGTGCTATATAAATAAGATTACCTTACCTAAAATGTCTTCCAGTGCTAAGTGTTCGTTACATTAAAGTTTATTGGTCTGTGAGGGGATGAACTTGCATTATGTTGCTATTATCAATATATTACTTTACAGTCTCAAAACAACAATATTATCCTTCATAGCAAAAATCACTGGGACAATTTATTGTCCAGCAAAATGTGTTATTGTGACAGACCCAGCTTTTGCAACTTTTGCAGTTATAAAAAACTAACAAACATGCTGTGCATTTAAAACGAACCAAACAATTACCTTAATTTCCATAGTTTCTGCCTTTTAAAAGCAAAGTGTTGCATAAATGAAGAAGACGGAGAGCAGGCCTCTCCTAAATCAGCTGCTATGTTGGGGGTTTTCAGTCTTCCAGTATTCTGACACCTCCTTAAGCCTGTGGATCAGCTGGTATATCCCTACCTAATGCCTCGCTTGCTTATAGGAGCTTTAAATGAGAAAGATTTAGGTTGGTGCCAGCTATTTGTCTTCCTGTGCAATGAGAGGTTCTAGTAGTTGTGGAAATAAAAAGGCAGAATTGTCATAAAATGTTTAAAAGCTGCTGCTAATATGAAAAACATGTCTCAAAATAAAGTGAAGGTTTTAGTGAAGACGTTTTTAGACTGTGCATTGACTCACTTATGTCTTTCAAGCTACTATAAAATTGTTTGTGCTCTAAATTGAGCTGTAAATGGTAATGAGCATCGTCTTCTTTCCTGCAGGTATGACTCCTTCACAGGCGTTCCCGTCTGCCAGCAGAACCTGTCTCTAGAGAAGGCCAGCATGGTCTTCAACATGGCCGCTCTGTTCTCCCAGATCGGCACCAGAAGTGACCGGCAGACAATAGTGGGCTTGCAGGAGGCCATCTTGTCTTTTCAAAGAGCCGCAGGTACATTTTCACTTTGACCGCTTTAACCTGTAACAACGTGCAAGTCAGGCCAGGGGGGAGTCTCTGTTTGCAACTCCGGAGTGAAACGGTGAAAGAAACTGTCAGCTATAATTTGTTTAAGAATAGCATCCTCCCTAAATACTTCCATGAAACGTTGGTGTTTCTTTGTACCGTACATAACAGCTGTAGGGACACAATAACATGTTGTTCAGATAAAGTTTGTCGACGCTGGTGTCGGCCGGCCGCCGCCCTCTGCTGTCCGTGTCAAGAGGAAGAATGAATGCAGATGATGTTTCTGGCTCCTTGTCATGTGGCTCCAGTCCAAAAAAGTATCAGAAACCCAAAGTAGCTCTCTATTGCTCAAACCTTTTCAAGAATCGCCGTCAGATCCTGATAGATATATGGCTCTGCTGTACGACCGGTCTGTCACTGTAATTACAGCTCGCAACTTGGCTTCGCTTTTCTTGCTTTGATGAATCTTTTTTCCACCAGTAGTAAGTAAAGCACTTATGTTGTGACAGGGAACATTGTCCAAGCAGTAAAACTAAACTGAGAGCTAACAATTGCTGAGCATTTATTTGTGTACACATCTAAATATATGTTGGATTTGCTTCAGCGGTCTAAAGAGTTGTAGAAGAAACTATGTTGCATAATATGTCCTAGCAATCTAGTTCTCTATTACTAAGTAATAAATAGCTTTCTGTTGCTACTAGGTAATCTAACAAAATATAATACACACTGGCTTGTTGGAAAAATTGATAATCCTGGGAGGAACCTTTTTATTTATCTAATTATCAGATGGATAGCAATAAAATGCCATTGTTGTCAATTTTACTGTTGAAGACAGAACAGGTCAAGTATTTCAGAACAAATTTCTGTTTGAGTCACACCTATTTATTTGTTTCAGTTTTGTTAAAACTATTGAATATGTTTTAGGACTACCGTTATTCGTATGAAGTCGATCATTAATCAAAGGTTGAAAGAGAATACTTTGAAATATTAAAACAGTAGAATCTCAGTTTTATTTAATGCCAGTTTGTCAATTAATGATTACTATAAGAACTACTATAGTGGAAAATAGGAGCATAGTTCAAAATAAGTTGTCTAACCTTTCTGTAGTGAGTGGTAATAAAATATGTTTGCCGCGTGCAAGAGAGCAGTCGCAAAAAACAAGCAATTTCGTACCTTAAAACAAAGACATTATTATAGAGGTCACCTTCTAAGCTGTTTTTATCATCTTCTTTTAGCAGTTAGCCTAGCTAGAGTGCCTAACATTACCAAAACAGAAGCCTCTTTAGAAAATGTAGCTTCTTAGCTTTATCTGGAGGTTTCCAGGAAAGTTGTTGACCCAGATTGTTCCATTAAATAGAGATTGAAAGCAGAACATAAATGCTTTGAAGCCACTTGGGTTTTGTTTAGGTTTCTGTTAACTCCAACCTCTCCCCTCAGGTATGCTAAGTCACCTCAAGGCAACCTTCACCCACATACCAAGCTATGACATGAGTCCGGCCATGGTCAGCATGCTGATCCAGCTGTTGATTGCTCAGGCGCAGGAGTGCCTCTTTGAGAAGATTGCTCTGCCGGGGGTCCTGAACCAGTTCACCTCCCTGATTAAAATGGCCCAGGAGGCTGCCAAGGTAAGTAAAACATTCATGAACTGTCCATAATGTGCTTGTCACAAGAGTGTGGTTTTTTTTTTCACTCCTCCATTGTCTTTTTCCTGCCAGGTCTCAGAAATCTACGATCAGGTCCATCAGTTCATGGTCCAGACACCAATAAAAGACAACGTGCCGCTCTTCTGGTCCACCATGTCACAGGTCAAAACCAACCACTACCAAGCCATGGCACACCACTTTTTAGCGTCAGCACTGCTGGACCATGAGTGTAAGGAAACCTTTCCTGGAACATTTTTGGAGCTTTCAAAGATGTAACAGAGAGAATGTACTTTTACAAAAAACTGGATTTCTTACAATCTGTTGGTTCTTTAACAAAACAAATTAGTTCTGCCTCAAGTAGAAAACATTATTGAATGTGCTGCTCTTTGCCTTTAATGCTGTGTGAGCTACTGTGAGTCTTGGCAGATGAGTGAACTGAACTACAGTGAGCTCTTGCACTATTACACAACAGCTATTTAAGGATTCACACACACACACACACACACACACACACACACACACAAATTCAGAAGCTTTGTTTGCAGAAACTGTGATCAACAGAGAGTGGAGGGGGAAGGCAAGGGAAGAATTTTAAGTAGAAAAATAAATTCTGGAGAAAAGTTACAATGTTGCAGGATTATTTCTTTATATCTCTGTCCACATAACTAAAAAAACAAGTAAGGGAAACAATGTTTAAGTGGATAAAAACAATGACTCCAGAGGGGAAAAAAGTGTTCTGTGGTTGATGGCAATGTTGCTGTTTGGTTTTGTAACTCTACTGGTTGTGTAACGGCGGTGATTGATTAGTTCTGATGTCCTGTAGATGTCGTATTTCATTTTTTATAATTAAAAAAGACATTTGTGGTTTATTTTCTAATCCACAGTAAAATTAAAAACCCTTTGTCTGTGCTGAAACTAACTGCACATTCTGAAGAGGCCAAGCTGAAAGTTTAACCGGACCACACAAAAAACATTAGAAACCTCCTAGAGGACGACTGTAATTCTTGGACCTGGACACAACTAATATGGAAACTAAGCTGCTTTGAATCTGGTAGCTCATTAACAAATTCCTGGCAGAAGAGGAAAATAAAGCAATTAACCACAGAACCGTAGAGAAAGAAGAATTTCCAAGCAAGAAAAGTCAGTGAATAATGGCAGCAGTGGAATGAAGATGAAACACCAGCAAAGGTTTCTGCCTCAGTGAAGCGAGCTGTGTGATCCAAACCCAGAGAATGTTCTGACCAGGATATGTAGATGACGGCTTATAAGCACTTAGAAAGTTTTAAAGAAATTGATGAGCTTCTTAGTAAAGAAATGATTGCTGTTTAATTTTAACATCTACAGAATTCAGCAAAATGTACGGCTTTTTTTTTTCAAATTGTGCCACATCACAACCACATATATTTTTGTTGGGATTTTATATGATCGGCCAATACAAAGCAGTGTATAATTATGAAGTGAAAGGAGAATTAATTTTTTTCAGTCTCTATTTTTAATCTTAAGAGTGTGGAGTAGTAACGATTAAGGTCACTGATCAAATAGAAATTTGTTGCAACATGTTGGAAAACTTTTATCGGATGAAACCAAAACCTTCTGAGACATTTATTTTTTGCCGTTGAGAGACTAAGTTTAGGACTTCTGATGCAGGAAACTTTAAATTTCTGAGCATCTTAACTCGACTACAGATGAAGCTTTTCAGGGTTGAAGTGACGGATGGTTTCTCTCCTCTGCGTTTAGTGGGACCCAATGATGACGAGGACCAGCAGGAGAAGACCTTATCTCAGGTGTATGATCAGATCCCCGAAGGATTTTCCCCACTCGGCATCCTGAAGAACAAAGACGAACGTGAACGGATTGGTAAGCTAGTAACAGCAGTGGGAATCAATTTAATGGGATTACACGAGAGGCTGCCTTGGCCACACAAACGGCTGTTCGTCTTTGACCATATTCCATGTATTTTTTCCAGGTAAAGCTCACATTCGCCGTGCCATCTCTGGTCATGAAGAGGCTCTGAGGAACTACAGCCTTTGCCAGCACCTGGAGAAGCTGGAGGCTCTGCAGGAAATTCTAAAAGCCAGCCACCGGCGCTCACTCGACAAGTACAGCGACTACGACAACGAGGAAGAGTTTGTTGACTACATCGAAGCTCCAGACATCATCTGTGAGTCCTGGGGGTATTTTTCTTTTTAGATAAAAAATAAAGAAGCAAATATCCTGTTTGCTTTAGCACAGGAGGTTAAGATGAGATTCGAGGAATGCAGTCTGTCTGTATTCCTGCGTTGAGAGAGACAAACCTCACTGTGATCGACTTGGTGACAGAACAATGACTCCGAGCGTCTCCACAACAAACGCTTCCCGAGCTCAGAGACCATTGTGTTGACTTTCATGGTGTCCACACCTGCTGCAGTTTTATTAGCCTTGATAAGTGATGGTTAGGTGACGCAGTGTTTACTCTGTTGACCTCCCTAGTCCTCCTCCCTGCAGGACGGCGGCTGTAAATGACATCATTGTTTTTCCTCTTCCTCTCCCCTCAGCTAAAACAGAGCACAAAGCAGAAATGGAGCTTCCTGCTGCCACAAAGGTGAAAGTCACCGACTTTTTCCAGAGGCTGGTATGTGGGTTACTAATATTCTTTTACTCACACTACTATTTTTTCATTTTTTTTCCCTGGTTGGTTTATTCATCAAGTGGTATAAAATGTCTGTGGATTTGTGTGTTTTTACCATTAAGGATCTGCTTAGAATTGAACAGAGTTTGACTTTTTAGTTTTATCACTTCTGAATACAACCAACCAAGGGTGAGTCTCCAGGAAGCTCTGGGACATCTTAATTGTGTGTTTAAAAACATGTAATTCCCAAAGCCTCCTGGACTTTCATCCAAAACAATAAATGCAAAACTAACACTAACCATGAACGGAAATGGATTGAGCCTTATTGCCTTATTGTAAGTCTTATTTTGGTTACTATGGTATAAATTGAGGAAACAGAGAGATGTGGAACATTTTGTAATTTTTTCGTCTTGTTGTGGGTATTTTGAATTCTCTTTGTGTTATCTGGTTAAGGATATCGTTTGAAATTTCCTATCAATCATACTGAAACCTTTTCACATTTTCTCACATTACAACCATCAACTTCAATGTGTTTGAATGAAACAGATGACAGATGTACAAAAAGTGGTGCATAAAGAATGCCTTTCATTAATCTAAAAGTAACTAACAGATCCAGAGACCTATTCTCTAGTATATGCTACCTTTCCAGATTAGCTCTGCCCACAGTGGTGGATCGTTTTAAATCGCTTCTTAAAACGTATTTTTATTCTTTGGCATTCAATTGATACTGTAGCTCTTCTGTTGTGATTCATTTATTTTTTTTACTTATTACTCATATTATTTTAACAATATATATAGATTTTTTTTTCTTGTATTATTTCTCTTTTTCTTTTCATCAACTTATTTGATTATTGTTTTTGTGCAGTACTTTGGAGTTTTAAACCTGTTTTTAAAGTGCCATATAAATAAATTTGACATTGCCATCCGTACACATCTGACTTTTAGGGGAAAGTGACAAAACGTCGGTCATTTGTGAAAAAACATCAGCAAGAAGTGGTTGTACAAAGCAAAGCATCGACTCTCTGGGGTAGATCGGAAATCTACAACAAACTTTGTAGACATTTATATACAACTATTTTTAGTCTATTACTTCACATTCCCATGAAATAGATTGACATTTGTGGTTGTAATGTGAGAAAATGTGGAACATTTCTCATTCCTTTTACTCTGCACAGTGATTCCTAAACTCTTCACGTCTAAACATTCAGTTTCTGATTCCTTTTGAATTTCATGCTACATACATGAAGGAATGTCAATATTTACTGTAAAACTGTGATGGTCTGGGCTGTGTCTCTTTGGTTAAGCCCAGTTTATAGCTACGCTGATAAAATGCAGGCATCAGTTTCAGTCAGCAGGTGATAAAGCCTCAGAACAGAAGTACCTCTGTTGTTCCTGTCATAAAATTCAACCCACCTATTTACTAGCAGTTTATGCACAGGATTGTCATCCTTGGAAAGATAAAGAGAATTGCTGGATTCAGAACAATAAATAATACTTCAGAGTTCTCTGTAATTAAAATGAAGACATAAAAGAATCTTCTCTTGGAATCAAATTTATTGTTCCTTTAAGTGTGTGATCTTCTCTGCGCTTCCTGGTGTTAAATGGTTTTACGAAAACAATTACATTTATGAAGGCCATACCCGATCTTCATCTATGAAACAATACAGTCACAAGTGTAACAGAAAGTAAACCTTTGGATCTTGTAAACTTTTTTGGCGTGACATTATAAGGAGGAACTTTTTATCATTTTTTAGTTTCATTTATGCTCATTAATTCATTCAAAATGACTGAATAAGCTGAAACAATTGGATTAATCACAATTAATCGATTGCTGAAATCATCATCAAATAAGTTAGTAGTTGATTAATCATTAACTGGAGTATACAAACTAAAAAAAAAAAACATTTTCAGAGTATTAAACCAAAACTGTAAAAATGTACGTTTTTATTCAAGATAAAAACACCTTTTGTTTTTACATATGTTTTAGCAAAAACTCCTCAAGTGGTATAATTTTAGCTTCACCTGGTTCAGTCTTACTTAAGGAATGCTATTATTTTCTTATCTGAAAAAAGAAATCGACACATTTGTTTTTCATGTTTTAATGTATTTCTAATGTTGCATAAAAAATGACAATTGGTTGAATTTTTAAATTGAATTATTCTTTTGCTGAAATAATCAGTAGCTACAGCCCTATGCAAGTCAATAGCAAAGTTCTTTGAAAATGTTTTTTCTTTCTGAAAGCATGTTGATAAAATTCATAACGTCTGAGTTTCTGTTACACAGAAACCTGATAACACAGATGCTCATGTTTACTGAAGAGAGCATGTATATGATTGCTCTCTGTGTGACTTGGCGTACAGGAATCTTGACAGAACTACACAGGAATTTGCCCCTGACTGCCGCGTTTCAACGGGTCATGTGTCAGTGAGGACACATGAAACTGGAATTCCAGTTTTACCCCAATACAAAACCTAACAGTACCTTTTAAATCCAAAAAATCTAACTAACTCAAGCTTTTCCAACTTGTGTCCACTCAGGGCCCTTTGTCGGTCTTCTCGGCCAAGCAGAAGTGGACAACTCCGAGGAAAATCCGAGTTTGGGCAGATGACAGAGACCTGGGTTTCACACTGAAAGGAGAGGCACCAGTTCAGGTGGTCTCACTGGATCCTCTGAGCCGCGCTGCCGTAAGTTAAACTGCATTTTTTATATCTGACTGAACATGACTAATTATGTTACATTTGAAAAACTAAGTCACTGCCCACCCAAGACAAAAGTAAAGAACTCAGTCAGAAACTCAAATGTAAGTTTATAAGGTGGAGATATACTTAGAAATTTATCCAGAGAGGAGGAGGAGGAGGAAGTCAGAAGAAAACCTGTCTTAGAGGGCTCGTTTGGATACATAACAAACCAGCATGCTACCCAGGGATTTAAAAGTACTTCCACTGGAAGTGAGTCGAGCTGTAATGCACCACAGTAGTGATTGACCACTTATGCAGAGAGGTGTCAAATTCTTGTGGCATTCAAGTAGATGTTGGAATCAGTTCTGACCTAAATGGTTACTTTGTGTACTCAAACTCAAGAACGTATCATAGGTTAGCTTTGTCACTGCATGTTGTTTTGCCTGGATGCAGCCAAGCTGATGGTCATTTAACACTTGTTCTGTTTCCTTTGACCATATAATTGCTCAATTTGATATTTTGAAAACAAATTTGTTAATGGAAACATGACAATTTCAAAAAAAATCTTTGGAAATTTCAATAAAATGTTTTGCCACTAGAATGAGGTGCTGCTTTTTTTCTTTTGTCAAATCAAAAGTGGTTTATTTCACAAAATTGCAAAGGAAACACTTTTCTCACATCGCACAAGTCACATGATGAATACATAAGGAAGTAGTTTTGGGATCATAGCGAGACATGTTTTGTGTGATTTATTGCATGAACAAATTTATTCACATATGATTTTAATTGCGTTTCTTACTTAATGGAAACACCATAGATGCGAAATAGTGTTTTTTTGACATAAGAGAAATATCGACAAAGTTTTAGCCACATATGTAATGAAAACGCAGCTACTGTCAATACTTACTCCTTCATTTGACTCACATACTGAGAAAAGCGGTGTTATTGCTAAAGCTAATAGCAATTTATTGACAATGCAGATAACGTGTTTTGAGAGAGATGCAATAATTTCCCTTCTGCCGTCATCAGCGGTTTTGTGCTGAATCATAAAATATACAAACTAAAGTCAAACGACTTTTTAATTTCCTGGACAAACGCTCCTAAATATGAATTTTGTTGTTCCAACCCCTCAGTTTTGAGATACTCCTTCTCCTTAAACCAGCTTTCTAGTTGTTTAATAATTTTGGGGGGAGGAGGGGTGAACTGTTTCAAAGAAGAGAAATCTGTCCTTCAGACCTATTTATTTTCACAAAGCTTTAAGGAAAGCAAGAGCTCCCACTCCTTTGACATATTTCCATTAAGGCTTTTATTTTTTGCCTAGCAGTCAGTTTTCCATTTATAGCTGTTACAGAGGGAGAGGTTGCATATGCTGAGTCATCAATTGTGTTTTATACTGTTTTCATGTCAAATACGTCTGCTGTAATATGATCTACTTTAACAAACATTGGAAAGACCTGTTTGAATTTATTTACATTCTGTACTTTGACAATTCTTGGGCTTAAAGGTTATGAAGTGTGACAGGTCCTCTAGTTCAAACTCTTAGCACAATAATTAAACAACCAGCTCAGTTTGAGTCTACTTTTTTCGGACTGGAAATATGGACTAATTCCAAACACTCCTACTGGTTTTGTGGGTGTTTGATTCAAATAAAATCAGCCTCTGTAAGCTCAACAGGATTTGTGTCTAAAAATGTTGGAAGGAGCTCCCCTCCTCCCTCCCGACACTCTGGCCACTTAATTAAATTAAGAAACGGGGAGTATTTACGCCCTGCAATCCTCTGCAGCCTGGCAACTCATTAAGATGTGCTAACAAAAAGCAGGCCTTAATAAGCTGTGCAGGCCATCCAGAGAAACAGATTAGTTGTACAGCATAAGCTTTACCATGCCAAACTCTTAGCAACTCTTTAATAAAGCATTTAGAAGGCTTTTTTTATTCAGGCAGATAATTTTGTAGGGTTATCAACCGGCTTTTGCGAATGTAAATCAAGCAATTAGACAGAAATGGTTCAACTCCTGCCTGTGGGTGTGGACCTACTCAGGAAATGACACACTTACCTGTTTGCTGACTTTATCTGCCTTAGGGGAGTAAACAAGATGGTTGGCCATAAAGACATTCTCTGTGAATATGTCATCATCTTTAAAATAGTGTCTGACTCTTGTCTCATTCATGTCTTTTTAAGACCGACGGACTGAAAGAGGGTGACTACATCGTTGCCGTGGGTGACAAAGACACCAAATGGATGGGTGTCAGTGACATGATGCGACTTATGAAAGACTTGGATGAGGAGGGGATTGAAATCCAGGTGGTCAGCGTGATCGACAACAGCCCTCCCATGGTATGTCTGACAAATTCTTGAAAAAAAAAAAAAAAGAATTAAGGAGGCTTTTGTCAGACATGTCAGAATTAAATATTTCCACTGTGTTGAAAATGTGTTGATACTCTTAAAATGTTCATGTGAAAACACAAAAAGTGAATGCATCTTTTTTTACTAGTTGGACAAACTACACATACATGTAACGTTGAAGAAAATCATGCTTGGTTGAAGATGCCATTACCGCAGCACACTCACATATTTCAGACTGTTGACAAAATCAGAATGTAGGTAATAAGAAACACTTCCCGTGTCTACACAGCCTACAAAGAGCAACACCTTCAGCGGAAACCTGCCCAAGACCTATTCCATGATCTGCCTGGCCCACGACGACGAAGACAAGTCCTCCAAGACCCGCAAGGTCGTCAAGAAGTCGTCGTTCCTCAGCTGGGGCCTGAAGAACAAGATGAAGAGCGCCAGCACCTTGAGCCTGCCCACGAACGACCAGTCGGGGGCGCACTCCTGGAGCAAACCCATCCCCACGTTCCCCACCTCCAGCGCTTACAACAACGACAACTTCCACTGAGCCAGCTGCCGGAGGTTCTCTCCTGAACCCGCGCCGGGTGCGCTTTCAAACGGAGTAGTTGTCACTCTCTTTGGTGTTTTCAGCACAAAAACAACAAGCGTGCCAAAAAACAGCATACAGGCTGCCCATCTTAAGAGCGTCAGCGATAATGGAAACCATTTTATTCCGTGCCAGTGCGTGTACAGCACAGTGTGACACCAGTTACCATTCATCATAAGACACACACACAAACAAAAACTCTAAAATTTGTGAGCGCACCCATGCCAGCATCTACTGCTTTTGCAAGGCAGTGATTAGAATGTGGTCCAAGACGTCCACAGCATTCCTGCATACATGAAGGACATTGTTACTAAAAAAACGTCACACAGCTGATCAGTGAGGGAAAACTAAAAATGCTGTGAAGTTTTTCTTAAGCCTAGGGAGATTTTCTTTATTTTATATTTTTAGAATGCAATATCCAATAAGCTGCTAAATCATACCTTTAGTTTTGTGTTACTGTCTTCTTTTTTTGTATTTTGAGAGACAGCCTTTAAAGATGGTGTTTGAGCTTCATGCCATATCTGGGACGCAGTGTAAATAAAGAGACCTTTGTATTTTATCTCCCCACATTCCTCCTCGCCTGCGACGAATCATTTACCAATCTTATATTTTCGTAGGAAGCTGGAACTGTGCGTCTTTGTTAATGTGAATATGTATGTAGTCGAGTCTGTTAATAGAAGGGAAGGATGTGGTTACACTGATGTTCACGACGCACACTCTCACAAACAAGAGTGGCTCGGATCAAAGCCCACAGCCACGCACCTTAACATTTACGCTAACAACTCACATTTTTTTACTGACACTCCGCAGTGTTGGACTGTATCTCCTTATCTACAAAGTAGATTCTCATATTCATTTGATAATCAAATTATTTATGTTCAAAACCACAAAAATAAATATATATTTACCTTTTAAGTTTAGTTCAAGTTCTAAATTGTTACTTGGTGGATTTCTGTCTTTAGGAGGAATGTAATTTTATTAGCCTTGGATAAATGGTCTACTTCTACCTTTTTTTTGTTTTGCTTTTCTAATGTATATTTGTAATTGTTTTCATAAACCTATGTAATATTCGGTACTGTCTGTGTTTACCCAACACGGTTTTAAGGTGCCATGTATGTTAAATGAAGTAATTCGTATGGATGTTAGCTTTTTTGTGTGTGTTAATGCCACAGTGCCTGGTGATGCTGAGTGCCTTGGTGTGTATGCAGGGGGTTTGGTCTCCTTTTCTTGTAATGCTTTCTGGTCACTCCATGTTCTTCACTTTGTGCTGCATTGTTAAGTCTCTGTCATGCGTGTTCACTCGAATAAAACAGAATAAACAAAAGGGGGTTAATTTGAATTTTCTGAAGTATTTGTTGGACTTTTGTACCTGGGCCCCACTATGCAGACATGTGGGAAATATCTGGAATGAGGTTTGACCAACACACACCTCTTTAAAAATGTTCACCATTTTTTTTTTTTTTAAGTCAGGCTGGTATCACATGACATCCTAATCCATCATTCCACAGACTGACGGAAACGTGATTACATTTTACTCATTTTAACTTTTTATGGCCTTAACAATTGCTGGGTGTAATGTGTGCTATAATCTAAAATGGGTTTTTTTGTCAAATGAAAATTTTCTTGAACATTATGTCAGTATAAAAATTTTTATCGAAATTTAAACTGAAGCTTAAAAATAGTTAATTAGTATGTAAATCAGTTCCATACTGATTTACATAAAGTGATGCCAACATTTAGTGGTAATGGGTAAAAAACAAGTCTTATTGCAGCAGTGTAATGTGAGAAATTTTTAGCAAGAGTCCATCTTTAATTACATTTATACAAAGAGGAAATTATGTGTATATATATACTTTTTAAGGTTTTCTCTAGTGGCCTTTATTTGAGAGTGGTTATATTATGAAATGAGTGAGGAAGTGGATATGTAGCAGAGGTCTGATGACCTCTGCTACATATCCACTTCCTCACTCAAATGCCGACCTGATGGTCGGCATTTGAGTCTGATGGCTGCGTGGAACACTAAGGCCTCCATACCTGGGTTGTTCTGTACCACTGTGTCACAACTGCACACCCAGAAATGTATGTTTTTAACAGAATAACAGTGCAACACTAGTAAAAACATTGTTAAAGGGTTAATAGAGGAGCAATGTTGTGATGACTTCCTGAAAGAGATTGGTGTTAGTCTTTTTTTTTTTACCAACTGAAGTTAACATAATTACTTAATTGTGCAATAAAATGGAATAATGGCTATGTGCATCCAAGACTTACCAACAACCAAGTGTTTTCAGTCCAAGGCTTTCACATAACCACTGTAACAGACTGTTACATGCTGCAAAAACATAAACTCTTGTCAGGAATTTTTGTCTAGTTTCTAGTGTATATTTTTGTACAATTTAAATAAGTGCTGAAAAGTCACTTTTCAGCAAGATATGTAAGTTTGTTTAAGTCAATAACTCTTGAGTATTAATTTAAAAAGTACTTTCACTTATAAAAAGACATTTTTCTTATTTCAAGTGGAAAAAAATCTGTCAGTGGAACTAGTGCTGTTTGTATCTATATTTAAGAAATATTAACTAATATAATGCAAGTTTACTCAATGTTAAAACAGACTGGAGGTCTCAACTTGGTCTAGGGTATAGGATTACGTCTTACTTAGACGTTAATGTGTTAATTATAGCCAGCTTATATATAAAATATAAATGAAATATTATTCTTTCTTTCTTTCTTTCTTTCTTTCTTTCTTTCTTTCTTTCTTTCTTTCTTTCTTTCTTTCTTTCTTTCTTTCTTGCACTCCGATCTCATGTTTTTTTTTTATTTAATGGGACACAAACGCCCCCTGGTGGATGGTCTGTTGGTTGTTGGAAACACCGTTGCTAGGAAATTTAAAACGGTCTCTGACTGGCTGAATTTGAGCACGAAAACCAATCACCGCTTCTTTTACAAAGACGTGGTTTCCCATCTTTAAGCGTCTAGATACCGCTGCTGGTAAATCAGTATCTCCTTTAATTTAGTTAGCTTGGTGTTCGTAGACTATTTTTTAAGAACAGAGAACTAATTTCAATCATATTACAAGAACAGGATAGCGGCTGGGTGTTTTCAAGGCAGTTTGGTGGTTACTTTGTAAAGTCTTTGCGTAAAAGAAGAGCTTTTTGTTTGTCGAGTTAGAAAGCTAAAGGTGAATCATTTTCATAATGATGAAATTCAACTTCAGACGAGAGAAAGACAAGGAGTTTGTAAGTTCTTTTTTATTAACACTTTCCAATGTTTAACTCGGTTAATATGCCATGTAGTGTTAGCTCTAGAATAGTGTAATTAGGGTTACTTAGCGTATCTTGTGTTGAGCTGACATTTACAATATTATGGCGCTGTTTGTCAGATCAGCATACGTCGTCAGATAGTCATACGCTATGTCGCGTGAGTATTCACAGCGCCACGCACTTATTCATATGCCTGAAATTGTTCTTGCTGTTCAATATGAGGTTTTAAATAATAGCAACACAAATTAAGCAGTAAATGTAAGCTTTTTAATTTTTTACTTTTTTTTTTTTTTTACAAATAATAAAATCTAAACGTTTGGCTTGCTTTTGTACTCAATTCCCACAGTCAGTACTTTGTGCAACCACCTTTATCTGTAGAAATATCAACCTGGCTTATGAAACCTCACAATTATGTGCTAATTTGTGTTGGTTTATAATGAAAACGTCACTGAAAGCATTAAGGTTTCTATTTGTAACCTGACAAATACAAAGCACCGTTGCCCTTAGTGTATTTCATCTATATTCCTCATACAACAGCTTCCCCTAACAACCATTGTTGCTATAAAATAACATTATTTATTTTATTTCCAAGTCTTGAACCTCTGTACAAAAACAGTTATTGTCGGTGTGTGACAGGCTGACCCTTAACCTCTCCCCTGTTGATGTGTTGTGTTGTGTAGAAGCACATAGCTCATGGTTTGATCCCTGCCGCCTCCATCGCTCCTAAAGCCGCTGTGCCTCGTACTCCTCCCCCACAAAGCCCAGATCCCTCACCTGAGAGACATAGGTACCTCACATGCTGCCTATTTTTCTATTTTTCCTGAAGCCATTTTTACCCCCTTCTTTTCTTCTTTTACATTTCTACGGTCATTACTGAAATGTTATTGTAATCAATATTCAACTTCACTTCAACTTCCACAATTGTTGGCCCTCTGGTAAAGGTGTGCAAAAAGCCAAAGTAGATGACGATATCTGATGGTAGGGGCACTAAGGCATTCGTCCAGCGGCCTACCGTGTTTTTGAGGTTTAAAAAAAGCTTTTGAAGTTGACAAGAATTTTGAAAGTATCACTATGTAATTATTATGTGTTGTTGTTGGAAGACATTATTAACAATACCTAAACTCCAACTATAAAGTTATGTTAAAAAAGGCACAGAGGGAAACCCTGCAACCTAGTTGTAGTTTCTTAACGAATTTCATGGCTAATATCATGAAATTTGCATGAAGTGTCACCAAATATTTTATTGGCATTGAGAACCTGAATGTATGGTACGTCAAAAATCAGCTTGCAGGTGGAAACCCCATTAGAACATTGCAGGATGACCGGAAGAAAATGGAGGATATATAGAACTGAGCTTTTAAAACATCTTTACCAAGACTGTGAGTGTAAGGATATGGGGTGCCTGTAACTTATTTATTGGGCTGAACCGAGGTACTAATTTATCTTTTACAGTAAGTCATAAAATGATATCTTCTGACAAATTTCACAAGCAGTATTTATTGTTTGTGCCTTTTTGCTACACAACGTTTGTGTTCACATCCACAGATCGGCGTTGGCTGCAGCTATCCTGTCTTCCTCGTTGACGGGACAGACGTGGGTCATCCCGCCCACTCGGCCAAGGTCCTTCTCTGAGACAGATCGTTCCGAATCCTTCCTGTCTGAGCCAAATGGCAGCAGTGTGCTTTACTCAAGGTGAATTCTGCTCTACTGCTGCACTGCTGTCCTGTCTTCAGAAAAGTATCCCTTTGTGGCTATAAAATTTAGTGAGCCACAAAGAGTTCCTTCCTGGGCCTGCATCAAAGTCTAATATCTGCCTGTTCCACCTGGAATTAAAGTGAGTTCATAAAAAGTGAGAAAGTTTTCAGTCATTTTCAGTCTTCGAATCACCTTACCTTCAACAGAGACAGATGGTCGGAGGATTTGGCTAGTCGGCCACACCTGTCATCCCCTGACCACTCCGAGGGAGAGCTGGAAGTCGACAAAGATGGAGCTGGTGACCATGGTGATGTGGACGAGCATGTGTATCAAACTCTGGACAGACGAGAGGATCTTAGAGTGTCAGAAACGGTTCATGACCTGCCTCTAGAAGCAAAGGTAAGGAAGCACACATTTGCTGTGTTATACAACATCAAAATATGTTTTTGGTGGAGCTATAGAGTCTGTATGCTCTGATATGTTCAAACAGAAAAAGATATGTCCGTCTCTCGCTATCTGTCTGTCTGACTTCCTGTTTCACCCGTCTGTCTTCCAGGCTGCTCTGTCTCTGACCGCTCACATGTCGGGTAGGAGAGTGCCATCTCCAGGTACTGACTTTACTCTACACATGGATGGATTACAGGAGCTTACATAGACTCAGTAGAACTGCTCCAGAATAAAATGATTGTAGCACAAAAGTGATGGAAACATTTATCACCAGCATGACAAAGCATGAAGAAGAGCGACTGGAGTTGCATCAGTCAGGAATCTTCTGGCAGATCCTGATAACTGGTTTTCTTTGAGGTCTGAACTTTGGATCTTTTAAAGCATACATCTTTGACCTCTGTGCTAGTTTCATTAAAATCACAGCAAAATGCAACAAAGTGCATGCTGTAGGTTAATGTTTTTAAGGACAGAAAACGGTGGGAGTTCATAGTTTTGAGGCAAAATGGATTTAAAATGTTCCTAATACTTACTTGACTAATTTTCCAACACTAAATGGGTGTCATTAGAACTAAATTATATTGGCTATTACTTAAGCTGTGTTCAGACATTAGATGATGAGGACCTATGGCTCATGTTGTTAAAGTGATCCATACATGATCTCAAATACAACACTCTCACATACGTGTACTTTTCCTGCCGTTAAACTCATTTCTTTATACCTTCCAGACCTCACCGAGGAATCAAGTGGCCAGTCTCCAGAAGCCAGAAGAAGGAGAGAAACTCTCAGAAAGAGCTCTGAAAACCCCAAGGAAGACGTGCGATGTATGTGTTTCCTATCACCTTCTACCTCTCTTATTTTTATTTATATATCCTCTTTTATCCACCAAACAGTTATTAAACTTCCAGCAGAGGTTTCTTGTTGTTTTCTTGTTCCTCTGTTGTTCTGCCTTAAACTGAGCTTTCAGTAGGAAATAGATGTTTCACACTCATTTGTCCAAATGAATAGGAAGACCAAGCTGTTTCACATCAAGTAGGATAAACCGTTGTTAACTACATACTAAAATGTATCATTTTACCAGCATTTAAAATTGTTCTGATGTTTTTTGTTGAGCTGTCACATACAATCCAAATCAACAGAAAAAAATAAAATAGTAAAATTTGTGAAAAAATGTGGGCGAAGACTTTTGTTAAGCACTACAGTTATTAGCCAACAACCATGTGGTATGTTCTTAATCCACTAGAGGGCAATCTACCACAAAGTCAGGCAACCAAAACTTTTCTCGTTTTGTTCTCTGCTTTCCTTTGCATTTCTTAGTTCATTCAGCAGAAAGATAACTGGTAAATTACTATATTAAAAGAAAAGTTCTGCATTTGATTTAGAGATTTAGAACTGTCCTTATTGTATTTCAGCTCTGCCACCCATCCCAACCACTAACAGGGCTGGTTGTGCTAAAATGCCTAAACAGAACGTCCACTTGCCTCCAGAAACCAACCGAGGATACAGTGAGCTGCAGAAACAGATGAAGACCAAGACGATACACGAAGACAAGCAGCTGAAAAAGAGACTGGATCGCCTGGAGCGGGAGATCAATCAGAGCCACGCCTCCTCAAACCTCAGATCCTCTGCAGGTTTGAGAAAATAAGTCTGAAAGTTTAGTGAAGTAAAGGATTGCAGTATTTAGTAATAAAAAAAACAAACAAAAATAAAACAACAAGAACTCTAAAGTAAAAAAATATAAATGTTCTTTCTTTCAACTAGAACTTCACAGAGGTTTGCTATAGTTGATTTCTAGTTGATTTCATGATTTTACACCCCAAAACAGAAAAAATCACTTGGAAAATGTAATCAGTATTGAGAAAATGTCTTCCAAGAATCCTTCCACTTGTTTCGTTGTGATTTATAAATCAATCAGTGAGACATCATGGTGTATTATTAGAGCCATTGTAGATTAAAAAAGTAATTTCATGGTGAAAAAATATGTATGTGTATATATATATATCTATATATATATCTATATATCAGGTCAACCTGAAAAGCAGAATATTTTCATAGAATTTCAACGTTTTTTTCTAAAATATGTTTTTTTTTGCAAATTTTTTTTTAAAGACATTTCTCAGATTTGGGTTTTTCTCACAAATTTTCAACTTAAGGAGCTCAGAGATGTCTAAGTTTTTTTTCTCGAAAATTTCTAAGACTAATGTCAAAATTCCAGAGTTTTTTTGGCTGAAATTTGCTCCTCTGTTTTTGTCCTTAGCTACATTGGCCCTAATATGCCATCGTGTCATTCTGATAACTGATAATATTGAATACGTTGCTATGCTTTGCTAGCAGGCAGCCAGGCAGAGCTACAGAGCCTGAGACAGCACGCGCAGGAGCTGGTGGACGAAAACGACGCCCTGAAACTGACCGTCCACCGTCTGAACGTGGAACTGAGCCGCTACCAAGCTCGCTTCAGACCGCTGTCCAAACAAGAGGTATGAAAAACTCAACCAACGTGAGCAATGTGCTGAGAACAAGAGCTAATCAAACCAACGAGTTCAGCCAAAATCACCCAACTGTAGCTCTAATCAAACATGCTCTTTGTATAATAACCAATCCTGTGATAAGACACGTTTCACTTCACTACGTTTCTGAAAATATTTGTTTTGCAATCTCATATGATTTAATCATATTTTGTGTTTATTTCATCATTTTGTTGTGCCGCCTTTCTAATCAAGCTTTTCTGATAGACATCCAGCATCTTCCTTTTGATCCGCAGCCCTACTGAGTGACAGGAGGTTTTCTTGTCCCTTCTTCCATGTGATTTCCTGCAGTAAACTGTCTCCATCTCTCCGTTCCTTTCTCTCCATGCCACCGTGTCGTTTAACCGGGGGATGAAAACAGACCTGTGCTTTTAATCATGACTACCTCATGCAGTTTTTTTTTTACATCAGGAGTTTTTTTGAGCTCATCTCTGACTGTTTGCTTCCTCTGTACCAGCATGTCTTTGTGAGTGACTCATTAGTGACAGTGGAGGTGAAAAGAAAAGATAAAGGTGGGGGTGGATTTAAAATAGCGTTACATTACAAAAGAAGAAAGAAAGAAAGAAAGAAATAGGATAAAGACAGAGGAAGAACTTTGTAACAAAAGCATAAAGCAAAACTTTAGTCAAAACAGAGCTTTGCAGTTAAAAAATGGAAGGAAGGAAAAAATATAAGGTATTGTTTGGCAAAAGCTTGCTGGGAAGCCTGTCGTGTTAGACCAGTGAAACTCAGTACTGTATTCCTCGTCTTTCTGAACGTGTTCCTTAAGTGTTTCAACTGAAAGAAACAGAAAGTAAAACATTGTTTTTCCAGCGTATTACCAGTTACAGTTAGCAAATCCCACTGACCTTTTTTGTTTTTTACTGCATAAACATCTTCTTTGATATGGACCATGAATTCTTTTAGTGAGCTCAACGTGAACCTTTCTAGTTAAAAAGGTTCCATCTAAGGTTATTTCATCATTTGTTGTTGCATCTTTCTATATATCCAATGATAAATTTTAGTAACAGCTTCAAGGAAAAATAATAACTTTTTGTTTTGTCTTTTCCTGAATTTCATCTAGAGCTCCAAAATCAAAGGCATACCAAGCACAGGTTCTCCCCCTCCCTGGCTGGTTAGTATAGAAAAAAACCTTTTGTGATTCTACTAAGTTTAAGTTTTTGCTCCTGTTATAGAGGTCAGAAGGACAATAAATGTTTTTTCTTCTATGTGACATAAATAAACGGGATATTTAGCATATTTTCTTTCATCATCCATATCCTTTTAGGTTGACATGAAGTATTTATGCCCTTTGCTGCTGGCCTATGAAGACAACATGAATGAGAAGGAAGCTATTCTACAAACAACTGAGGTAAAACTGGTTTTTATTACATATGATAAAATTTTATTTTATCATATGCATTTCTGTGTTTTTTTTTCTTTTTCCTTCCCACATTTACAAATAGCTCTCTAAAGGTGTAAAAAGCTTCACATTCTCCAATAACAGACATAATAAAACACATGAAGGTTTAGGGGAAAACTCCCCATATTGGCCCGGTCTCTACTGGAAGGAGCAATGACTGAGAAAAATGTAGAAAATAAGGGCTCTCTTTTTATTTGGTTTCTGTTTTATTTCCCTGGTTTACACGATTTTCAAGGTTTGTTCACACAAATAAAAGTTTCTCCTGTGTGTTTGCCTGCTGCAGGAGGAGGTGACCAAGTTGCAAGCTAAGGTAGACGATGTCATGAAAGAAAACGAGAAGCTCCGCGATGAGATGGATGTGGTCAAACATAAGGACTGGTAAGAAGTGTTGGATTATTAGAACTAGAACTTATCCCAGTGATAAACAAAAACATAAAATGAAGTGCCTTTTTTCTGCCTTTATTCCCATTAATCTAATCTTTTCTATTGTATATGTATTTATTATAATAATAATTATTATTATTGAAGCTCTCATTTTCCTTCTACTTGACAATTATTCACTACTTTTTGTTGGTCCATCAAAACTGCATTGAGGTTTGTGACTGTAACATGAAATGTGCAAAATAACTTTCAAGGCACTGGATATATTTATTATCAGTTTTACCTCCAAAGAACTGAGGAATTAAAAAAAACTCCCTCCAATCTCTTTGCAGTCAGATGATTCAGCAGCAGGCTCTTCTGGTTTTGCAGGAGAACCAGGCTCTGATTGGTCAGCTGGAGGCTCAGCATGAAAAAGCCAAGGCCAACCACAGCAAACACCAAACTGAAGGTACTGCGAAAAAGGGCTAGAGTAAATTGAAACACATTTCTCATGAGCCAAGAGAACAACAATGTGAAAGTTGTAAAATAAAATCCCAAACTGAACAATCTTTTGATTTTTAGCCTACTTCTTTCCCTTCTGCCTCTCTCTGTAGTCTTGAAAATGTCTAAGCAGCTTATGATGTTGGAGGAAGAGAAGGAGCGTCTGCAGGAGGACCTGGAAGGAAACAGACGGGACTTACAGAAACGCACGAAGGAGGTCGAGCTGCTGCAGGCTCGCCTCAAGGATGTCGTCACATGGGATGAGCACTGCAGCATTGCAGGCAAACTCAGAAGGTGCTTCTACAGTCTCTGCTTTGATTAATATAACCGCCTTTAAATGATTAATCAGCATTAAAACAACTCTGTTCCATACGTCTGATTGAGAATTGTGCAGTTGTGGATTCCACCTTATTACTTTTTTCATAAACGTACAGTTTAGTTCATTTCAATATTTCAAAACAAACGATTTGGTGCAGAAAAATAAGATAAGATTCAAGAAGTACAACAAGAGAAACACCTAAAACATTGTATTTTTAATTGCCATGGAGACCAGCAGGGGGATGAATTATTTAACATGAGAGTAATTAAAACCAGCAGAGTTCTGCAAATTAATAGGAAAAAATTAGCGCTCTCAAAGAAAATGAAAAAATTACCAAAGCTTTGAGCTTTTCAAGGTTTTGTGTTTGATTATAAGTTTTGCTTTGTTTGTTTTTTTATTTCCGTAGAATGCAGCACTTTAGACAAAATCCAAATGAAAAAAAAAGATATCAACTGGAATATTATAAAAAATATGGAAACATTTCCCTTGAAATTTGTTTACCAGAGTGAATCCTTTAATGCTTAAATCTGCTCCTGACTTTCAGACAGCTGGATGAGCAGGAGAGGAGAAATAAGAGCGAGAAGCAGCAGTTGCTTCTAAAAATGTCCAGCCTGCAGGAGGAGATCAGGAGTCTGGCTCTGGTTAAAGTCAGCCTGACTGCTGATGTGAAGACGGCAAAGACTGAGCTGGAGCGCTGCAAACAAGCAAACAGGTACCAGATGGGCTGCTTCTTCTGGATCCGCTGACTCCTAAATTATAAGAAGAATGCATTTCTGAATCCATTAATGCACAACAAAACAAAACAAAAGCACTGCATTGGTACATCTTTGTGGAAAGTCTGGAAGTTATGGAATTGCATTTAAATTTGGAAAATGAGTGGCGCAAAATATTTTCCATCCCTCCTTTTCAAGCAGGATCTGTATTTTACAGACATCTGGAGGTGCAATGTGCTCAAAGCTGTTCAGTTATATTGAACATATTAGAATATAGTCACTTTTCTAAATAATGGCCCTAAGTCATTTTTTGCCAAAAGTGGTTTTGACAAAAAAAAAAAAAAAAAAAAAAAAAAATTACTTTGTCTTTTCTTCCAAAAGCTGTTTTAGGCAAAAAAAAACAACACTATGGCAAAAAATGGCAGATGCCATTATTTTAGATACATAAGGCCATTTATAACATAATCAAGTATCTATGTCACTTTAGTTGCTATAAAAATGCTTCATATATCAAATTATATCAAACATGACTTAAAAGATATTTTACTTCCTGATTTCATGCCTTGAAATTGGGACTATGTATCTTTAAAAACTCCTGCTCTTCCTGAAACTTTGCCTTCAGGAAATCATAATAGCATCACTCCTCCATTAGCCTTCTAACGTTTTTACTAGCATTTCACTGAGAAGTAGCTCATTTGATGAGCTCAGCAACTGCGCAGTCCCACCAGGTGTTTGCTAATTGTTGATGGCTAGTCTGAAGGAGCTGAGTGGGAGAGGTGAGAAGGAGAGCTCTGTGAGGGGGAAGCTCAGACGAGGAGCTTCGTCCTTGAAGGCGAAGCTATGTCCACCCAAATGAATGGTTGCCATGGGAGATTAAAGAATTTCTCAAACTTGCATGAAAGAATCGAGGCGACACATCAAAAAAGTATGTTTTGGATATGGGAATAGCATAGTGAAAAGTTAATTCTACATAGCACTGCCCCTTTAAAGAAGTTTAAGTGCAAAATCATTATAATTGTGTGTAATCTATTTAAAGTTTCACTTAGTGAATTGAGTGGTTCAGTAAATAATTTAGTTTCCTTCTGGCTGTTCACCGATCAGGCCTGGCCCAGACAATTTACTTGTGTACTGCACGTCTAATTCATATGCAGATTTTATTGCATGTGTCTTTGTAAAGACACATGCAATAATGAGTCCATTATTTTAATCATGGACTCAAGCTGTTCTAAAATCTCCTTTGTTCTGGGAGCCTGCTCAGTTTCCCAGCAGGCTTGCTCTGAGATTAATGTGGAGTTTTTCATTCCGAGGTGTGAAGACTGTCAGAAAGGGTGTTGGATTAGCCGAGGATTGTCTCACGTCCTTGTACAGATGGACACGTCTGAAGATATCCAGTTAATTCTTTGCCTCTCTTTTGTTCTCACCTCCTCTCTCTCTCTGTCTGTCTAACTCCTTTTTTCCTTAACCCTGCTACATTTTCCCATTGTTTTATCTCCTCTCTCCATTTTACAATGTAGCTTTCGTCTCCTGTTTAAACTTCTCTCGCTTGTTAACTCACAATCATTCCTGTCAATCAATTAGGAAGGCAGAGGGGAGGATGAGTACGCTGAGGAGACAAAAGGAAGAGCATTTGCTGAAGGAGGAGAAGACTCGTCACTACCTTGAGGCTGTCGTTTCTGTCGCAGAGCACATTTCCAGGGAAAGAGACCATCTATTGCACACGGTAGTGCTGATGTTACTGCTGTTCCGATACGGACTGTTTTGCGAATCACACGCACACACTAACTGCGCAAAACTTTGACAATATTCCACTACTGGTGAAATAAAACACAGTTTTTCAATTAAAATCACACATGAATAAATTAGTTCAATAAAAAAATGCCACAACATGATCCTGCAACTACTTCCTATTGTCGTCTTCATTGTGGTTAGTATCATGGCCAGTGGTGAACGACTTATGCGAGCCAGGGCGGGGGAGGGCTCGACTTTTTTGGGGGGCAAAATGAATGTACGTAGCTGAGCATGGACAACATCAGTAGCCTACAGGCTACTTGTTAAGCTTAAGGTGATGTATTGATATTAGCTATCTAGTCATCTTTTAGCTAACTTTACCTGCATCCAACAGCTTTACTCAACTCAGTCGGTTAGTTTGGGGGAAAAAACTGTGAGTGCGTTTTTCTGGTTTGCTGTCATGACTCTAACACACCTGTGTAGTTCTGCACAGCAGCAGCAGGTCTCCTTCACTGTCACACACGTGTAAACCCAGTGCGAGTGTCGTAGCGCTCGTTGCGTTTAAAGGCAGCTCGGAAAAACAGGTTACCAAATTTAACAACAGATTAAACAGTTTTAACTGCTGATAAAAATGACAGAGGACACAGATATGGGAAGTGTGGAAGCCCCTACTGTATCAAATTGACATAAGAATAACAGAGAGTTGGCCATTCTAAGGTAAAATCCCATCTCATACAGCGTTCAGGTTTTTTCTTTCTTTTTTATCCAAACGGCTTCCCGCGCCCCCTCTGCAATAGAACGGCTCCCCCGCTAGGGGGCGCGCCCCACAGTTTGGGAACCTCTGCCATAGGAAACGTCTGGTTGTTGATCATGTGGCTCGTGTGATGCGAAAAAGGTGTTTCTATTGCGGTTTTGCAAAATAAACCAATATAACCTCAACCAAGCGGCAAAACTTTTTATGAAAATAATTAGTTTTTATCAAAATTGCCATGGTTTTTATTGAGCTAATTTATTTTCTAAATGTCAAATTGTGCAATTATGTGGTCAGTGCAGTTATTGACCAACACATCATTTCCCTTCTAAAATGTCAATACTATTTTGAGCTAATCCGGTTTAGCTTGCGAGAAAGCTCGCAGTTGATTTGAAATACTCGCCAGCATTCATCAGGTCGGACCCTGGAATAGTTTATTTTGTGATCTGACAGTGATTATCACTGTCAGATAGGTGTGCAGGCAAACAAAATATAAAAGACTGGGCAGGAGCATGCAGCACAGAGTGACAGACAGATATGAGCCATGTTCTGGCAGGCGATTTAGCACGTCAGATGAAGCTGGATCTCATGTATTAAGGAACTATGGATACAAAACCTAGCAGTTCAATAGCAGTTCCCTCTCTGCCCTCTTAGGCATCTAGACTCCAGCTGGGTTTCCAGCAGGAAAAGCAGAGATTTTGCAGCATCTGGGTGATGGCAACCAATTTATATAGGCTTAAAAAATCAGAAAACACATTGTCTGAACCTGTTTTTCATCCCACAGGCAGCTTTGCCCCTACTGTGTGGAAAATAGATACATTGTTCATGCCAACAGTGGGATGTAGGGACACAAGTGCAAATAGAGAAGATGACAAATAATCTAGCGTATTACCTTTCCATTTCAATTTTCTTCTATTTAATTATCTATTTTAGGTAGTTGCTAATGAAAAATCTCTCCATAGCTGTATTTAATCTGCTAATATTAAACATGACCACATTCCACTAAGGTTATCATGCCATGTAATTTGATAATCCATGGTACTGGGCTCTATTTAATTATAAAAATTATACAAGCAATTTACATTGACATGTCAAATCAGGGGTGTCCAAATCGAGGCTCAAGGGCCATTTATGGCCCTTGGATTGATTTCGTGATGGTGTATTTGTTTTGTTATTACAAAAGACAGTGTATTTAAATTATGGACAAATATACGCAGATGACCTTACAGGAGTTGATGTGTGCCCATTGATTGTAGAATAAAAGTAAAGAAAAAAAAATTATGGAATGATTCACTTTCCCAATTTTTATTTAACAATATTTAGTAAAAATCTGTCTTTGATATTAAAGATTTTATTTTCCATAAATCCAAATGCTATTGACCATGATTTCTTCTCTAGAGCCAATGAAATGGGGAAACACATTTTACTAGAATTTGACAGTCATATGCTCTGACCATTGAAAACCTTTTTTTTGTTTGTTTCCAATTCTCCCCCATGTCTCTCACCGATTACTGTGTCCTTCCCTTCCTTTCGTAGCTCAGTAACCCTCCATCTTCCCTCTCTGCCCTCTTAGGCATCTGGACTCCAGCAGGAAAAGCAGGGATTTGTCAGCAGAATTCTGAATGGCACGGTCCGCTTTGGCAAGCTTCAAGAGGAACTCAAAGTAAGCCTGTTTCCTTTTCTGTTTCTTTCCTTTCTCCCATTCTTTGCTGAAAGTCTGAAGTGTGATTTTACTCACTTCAGGGGGGCCGTGGTTGGCTTTAGGATTGGAGATGTAAGATTTAAGACAGGTCTAAATGCAAACAAGAAAGTAAAGTTCCCCGAGGCTGCACTGATACGTGCCCGACAGCTGAATCTGGGTGCCTAGAGTTCATATTTGTGGAGCTTCATATTTGGTCCAGCAGGTGTCTTAAGTTATCAAAATGAAGGCCATTTTCTTGTTGATTCTGCTCAATAGAATCCTCATGTGTAGTTAATATTGATCAGCCCACTCTACCTCAATCAATGTCATTTACTGTTAACATCTACTATTCTGAAAAACTACATTGGTGCACACTGATTTCCTTCAGCTCTTTGTCTCGCAAGAGTGAACACCGCCAGCATTTTCTCTGAAAGAAGCAAAACCAACACCAGTAAAATTATTTTTGAGAAACTGCACCACTGACGATGATGTTTGTGAACATAAAGCTGCAAGCGGCTGCTACACTGCAAAAATACAAAAACCTACCAAGAACTTATGGTCTTGTTTCTTGTGTAAATATTTCACTTGAACACTTGAAATAAGAGAAAACTAACTTGCAAGTAGCTTTTTAGCTAGAAACAGGAGCTTGTTTTAAGTTAATTATTTCTTAATCTTAATGAAAAAATCTTCCACTGACAGATTATTTCACTTACAATATTTTAAAAATGTCATGTTACAAGTGAACTAATCTGCCAGTGGAACTAGTTCTTTAAAAAATCAATATTAAATAATTGTTGATGTAAAGCGAGCTCCTATATCCCAAAAAATGACTTGAAACAGATATTAGTGTAGTAACTGGCACTATGTCGAAGGGAATTATGGAACTTGTCACGCAGGTGTTTCTTGTTGCGTAGCATTTTCACTCACCAGCTGTTAATTCGCCATTTTTTAATCTGTAGAAGAAGAATCTGAAGAGTGACGATGCACATCAGCAGTCACAGTTAACTGTTAAGTAAGTTAAAGCCCAGTGTTCTGGGCTGTGCAGCTCCAGCACAGCCCAGACCATTGGTGTCGCGTGATCAAAAGAATGTGGCTTGATTGGATAAAAGCCACTCGATCAGATCTAGTGGTGATGGCCCAGGTGACTTTTTTGCTGCCGAATGTAAAGTAAAAAACAAATGCGCAGGATAAAAAGTAGGCGTTATCAATTCAGTGTCTAAAAAACAGATTCTATTGAGACTTTTTACTCATGAGCGAAGCAAAGCTGCAGTCTGAGAATCGCAGTGATGTCTGGATTTGGCTCCCCCGTCTGAACTGATGAGTGAACAGATGGTGGCAGCAGCTGGATGAATTCAGAAGTGTTCAGGGACATTCTCTCAGGTCAAATCAGCTCCTCTAATCACAGCGAGCAGACATCCTGCAACAAATGCTTTCTGTTCAAGCAAAGCTCCTATCAGTGGCTGTTCCGAGCTCCGAGGGCGTTTATGTTGCTGAAAGGGAGACTGAAGACGCATATAAATCTCAGCTGAACGCAGATGATTTAAAGTATGTAAAATTTCCAGCACTTGTTTTTAGTCTGCTGAATGTTCCTACACATACGTGAAGTTATATCTAGAGGAGGTAAGGCATCACATTGATAGCATAACAAAAGGAATTTTCACCTTTTTTCCACTTATGGTTTAATCTCAAGTACACATCCTGTAGCAACATGCATATATCTGCCAGCAAAAAGCCTTTTCTGTCTTACCATAATACATTTCATTTATTTATTTTTTATTTTACCAGGATGAAATCCTACTCATTCAAAGGAGTCCTGACAGCAACCAATACATCAGATTTACAAATGTAGCCATTCATAGTTTACTAAACTCTACTAGGATTTTCACCGGAATTAATTACTCTTGTCCACCAGACACCAAAGACCAAACTCTCTCCTCAGCCACATTGTCCAGAAACAAATGATATCACAAACATAAGACATCACAGCCACGAACATTTCTCAGAAAAATCAGATAGAGTATTAACATACTCCAGCCACTGACCCCAATGTAAGCCCGTAGATTATAAAGAAGAAAAAAATGCTAGTTTCTGCACTTTCCCCTTAACCTCTCGTCACCTTCTTCTATCGTCATGTTTCATCTCAGCTTGTGGGACTTCACAGAGTTCCCTCTCTAGTTATTTGACTTCACTGAGACTTTTCACAGTGATGACATTTTAAAGTCCAGTGGTTTTCAGAAAAAAAATAGAACGTCGTAAATCGATATTTTGTCGGTTGTGCAAGCCTCCGTTTTGTGAAGTGCCGAACCTCCTCGTCCTCGGTATGGAATTAATCGAAATGTGAAAGTTAATGTTTCAGTTATGCTTGGTATCAACCTACTAGTTTCATACCAGCTCATGAATTGTGAGTTATTTGGTGCCATAAAGAGAAAGCAGATTGTAACTAAATTATTCATGCATGATTAATATTCATGCTGGTCCATCTCCTAGAAACACCTGAAAATCTTGCATATTTTATGGAGTCTCAAGTTTGAATGAGCCATCCAGTTCCTGACCCAGATTTACATTTTTTTTTAGAAAATCAAGAGTCCTTTATTATTCCATCTTATCTGTGTTGTGAATTTTTAATTTAACTTTTATGTTTTTAATTTAGTTAGCTCTCCCAGTTCTCCTAGTACAAACTGCAGAAATACACCACTCAATCAGAAACAACCAGGGGGAGGGTCTTAGTGCTGTCAATCACTCTCATGCTCTCCCCGTTGTTGGTGTGTTCACCAAAACATATCTTGGCACAAATGCTAACACTTGTTAGCATGACCACCAATGATGGCGGATAAACGGTTTTCCTGGAATGGTAAATGGTTTCTCTGACATTAGCGCATTTAGCATCAGTGATCAATATTACACTGTCACGACATGATGACAGTTTTAACAAATTTGGAAAGAAATCATATTTTATGTAAAAGTTACATACTGCAGCTTTAAATAACGCATCTGAGTGAAACCCTGTATTTAAAAAATTATTCCTCCTGGAGACGTTTTATAACAATTAGCTCTTCCCTCATCATGATGTCCTGATGACTCTGTTAACTTTAGCAGCTAACAGACCTGCAAAATTCACAATTATTTAACAATTAATCGAACGGACTAAATATATTATTACGATTCAGAGTGAAAATTTATGACTCTTGAAATATTGTATCCTCCAAGTCTTCCTGTGTGATTGTGAGATTTATTTCTAGTATAATATAATAGTAATTGTGATTTATTTGTTATTCTCAATTAGTTGTCAGACTGCATGAACAACATATTAGTAAAATGGTAATAAAATACCTACAATTACAAGACAACTGGTCTGTTTTTTTTCTTCTTCACGTTTTGCTCCCTAAAAATATTTTTTTATTGATTTTTGAAGTATGACCTGAGTGTGCTGGTGTCTCTTCAAGCCTGATTTAATGGAGTGTGGCTGATCAACTCATGATGATAATTTTGGTTCTTGTTTGCATTCAGTCTGACTGATGTGCGAAGCAGTAGGTAGAGTCAAAGACATACGCTTTATATAGAAAATAATTCTCAGTTTATTTTATCTTCGTATGGCAACTGTGTGTAATCATGTGGTATTAAGCAAACAGTGTACAAACAAGGGGAAACTTTGGAGAGGGTATTGACACAGGCAGAAAAGTATGATTGAAAGAGGTGAAGAACATTTAAGAAAGAGAAACTTTAGGCTTTGGAGTTCAGATGGTGGTTTCTGTGAGAACATCAACATGGTCAAATTTGAAGCTGATTTGTGGCAGTCAAATCGAAACATAAATGAATTTCCAGAATTTCTATTTGACAGAAAGCCTTTCTGAAAACACATCCTAAATGGCTGCATTTGCTCTCCAATGACAAATAGTTTCAAATTGCAAAATTATTACTGGAATTTTATCATTAAATGCATAAAACAAGTCATTCCACAGCCCTCAGTTATCGACACACACAAAAGAAGTTAAATTGACTCTGGGTATGTGAAAGCCTGAAGGATGGAGTTTGTCAAATTATTTGGCACAGTCTTGGCTCTGAACACACAAACACTTTGTGCGTCTATGAAACCCGTACAATTCAAACCACCTTGTTTGTGAACAGCAGTGCAGCTCACATAGCAGAATTATTATTAGAAAGTTAAACAGTTTTTAGCTTTCTCTGAGGTGCTGCTGGAAATATCAGACTTTTCTGCATCACTTCACAATGTCTTGCATACAAATTTGACACAAGAACAACAAAAAAATAGATGGAGTTATTAAAAAAAACATCTTTTGGAAAACCATTCAATCCTAAACATACACATTTTAACTCCAGACAGAACTGATTGGAAAGTATATGATTTACAATAAACAAACTTATAGCTTATGTAGTCTTATCATAACTGTATGCAAACCTTAGAACTAGAAATGCACTGATAAGACAATTTGGGCCAGTATCAATATCTGATATTAAAATTCCTGTTATGGCAATCACTGATATTTACCAATATTATAGATGTTTTCTTTAACCTTTATGAGATGACCACCATGATATTGCGTCTCAGCTTCAGTTAAACAAAATGACTAACATTGGCCAGTACCATTGTTGGAGCAGATTGAGCAGAAGGGGTTGGAATGTACCAGTCATTTATATCATTTATACAAGATAAGTTTGGAAAATTAAACTTTTTCTGGTTGTGTTGCAGGGGAGTTACCGCATATGTAACTCCCTTTTTTCACAGGATTTGATTTCCTGTACAAGTCTTCCTTATCTCACTTTGCTGAATAATACGCAAATATGTTCTCTAATTTCAATGTTTGTTTCGTAAAAGGACTCATACTTCTTAAAGTTACAAAAACAAACCACAATGTACTTCATTTGCATTTCATGTTAAATAGACCGACCATGTTTGTGCAGTGGAAGGAAAAAAATACATGCTTATCAAGAGCTTTTTTAAAACTTTTTCTATTAACCCCCTCTGGCAATGCTTGTTGTTAGAATAAAAGCTACAAGTGCTTTCCACATCAGGACATTTAATTTTTTTGCATATTCTACTTTGCAAAATAGCTCAAGCTAAGTCAGATTAGACATAATGTGTCTGTGAGTTGATCATTTTAACATATGAACATGCTTAAATTGATTCTATGATTGCAATTCTAACTGTAAGTTAAGTGTTTTCATCCTTCTAAAAGGTGAAACTGTGACCCAATCTCGAGTCTTTTGTGGCCTCTTAGCGGGTTTTCCTTTAGGATTACACTGCATTTACTGTAACTTTGTCCTCATATCAACCATTGAACAATTTGCTGGTACCAAATGAGGAAAGGCCACAGCATGATGTTTGGTTAGTTTTTCTTCACTCATGATGTTTTGCATAACGGCCAAAAGTTTATTGTTTGTCTCAATGAGGAATGTCCATCATGCCCTAATTTATCTTGGTATGTAACCTCAAATTACCCTAACATACAATAAAGTTTGCTGTATCATGACAAAATGAGACAAACTCAGTTCGTATCAATACCTTAACATATGGTTATGTCATTTCCTCCTAAATTTGCTTGTGAGAAATATCGAGTGCTTGCTCTAAAAGGCTGTAAGACCAGCTCATAGTCACAACACAGAACAACTCAGGCACATACACAGAGACATACATCACTGGACTGTAGGTGTACTGCAGGCTCGTCGCAGAATGAGCTTGTCAGTGATTCTGTTCCTCTTGACCAAATTGATATCGAAGCAGTAGGCGTGAAGAAAGCAGAGCACATCACTAAAGATAGGTTTCCTTTTTATGTGAGGACAGCTGCGCGCTAGGAGTGCTATTAAGCCCCGTGAAGAGGATGATATCACCCTAGCTTTCTTACTTCTGGAGCTTACTTTATCCTTATCTCTCGGTCCACTGGTTTCCATACTTTCATCCCCGGGCAAAACAGTCACACATGCCCTGACACAGGCACTGACAAAACCCATACACTAGGCAAACTGTCAGACTCGATGGCACTAAGCTAACACATACGATTCCTAGAGTCACTCTCTGGATCACTAACAAATAGATTCCTAAGGGCAGTGAACCAAAGTATAAGAAACCAAGTAGCCACACCAGGATACGTGGGACATGATTGCAGAGCTTCGAAAGCGCATCATGATCAGTGGGTCCGTTGGAACCGATTGACACAGAGTCCAGGCTCTGGTCGGCGTAGATATCCGAGCTGCCATTGTGGCTCGGAGAGCGCTGCAGGTCCCTCTGAACCTCCATGATGGTGATGACCAGACAGTTTGAGGAGTCATGGGATGGGCTGGTGGAGGACAAACTCTTTGGTGTCAAGACCACCTCCCTCTTCTTGTCCAAACTGCAGAACTTTTCTCGCGTTGTCAGGTGGGACATGATGTTGACGTCATCAGGCAGGGCGGAGACCTGGTACTCAGTGATTTCAGTTTGGTGTCGGCAGAAGGGGCAGGGGATGCAGCCCGCTCCATCAGTGATGTCCAGAATCTTAACGAGGCATCGGGAGCACACCCGATGTAGGCAGTCCAGGATCTTAGGCTTCCTGTTGTTGGCATTGTAGCGCTGATAGCAGATTTTACACTCTAATTCCTCTAGGGGAGGACAGGCCGTCTCTGCTGAAGTAGCTGGAGGACTGCTCATCTTCAAGTCATGTTCTGGGGACAAATATGGGAACAGATTTAAAAGAGAGTGTTAGATTTAGAAATGGTTATGTTTAGCTGACAGGGGAAGTCAGCGAGACATAGGGGAACAGACAGAAGCAAGAGGATGTTTTAGTTCCCAGCATGAAAAGGTCAGGGGTTTGCCATCTTCTCTGACTGCTCTGACTGTGTGTACCTGCTGGTGATGAATGATTTATGGCCTGGGAATTAGATCAGGGTGTCATCCCTGTGCCCTTTGTGGCAAAGCAAAACCCAGTGGTGATATTGATCTGTGGGGAAAGGTGATAGAAGGTTTTACTTCTTTAACATTTTCTCTCTGTTCTTGTCTGGACTACAGAGTTGTAGCAGTTGTTAGGTTATAGAGGTATTTGCTTTATTTCCGCTTCTTCTGCAAATGAATTTTGCCTTCATTTGAATATAAACAGTTTGAATATAGCTTATATATTCAATATAAACTATCTCTATTCAACCAAATAGCTGCTGTACTTTGGATTGATCTGTCTTTGCTGGATTGAAATTTGGATACAATTAGAAGCCAATTGGTTGTAGCTCTTTGAAGGACAACTGGTGCCCTATCATATAAAGAGAGGTAAATTGTGATTCCATTGTAACAAAATGTTACTTGTTTTTGTGATTCAAGATATGCTGTTTTCATTTGAACAGCTTTCTTCAAGGTCTGCTTATCAAGTTTTATGTAACTTGTGGTTCTTTCTAAGGAACAAGATTCAATCTTTTATCAGACTATTAAGGCCTGGGCTTTTAGGACTGTTATTATGCCATTTTAATATGCCGATATGTAGAGTTTAATCTTCAGGGATGCTTTGTGCTTCAGCTGATATCTATTGGCCTCTTTCCAGTACAAGAACTTGAATGTAAAAGACTACTACCAATATTGTTAGT
Source organism: Micropoecilia bifurca (assembly GCA_903067075.1). NCBI lineage: Eukaryota > Metazoa > Chordata > Actinopteri > Cyprinodontiformes > Poeciliidae > Micropoecilia > Micropoecilia bifurca. Next base: position 6,920 of record CAEGAF010054457.1, on the reverse strand, counting down.
TTATAATTAACAGTATTACGGTAGATAAGGTATGATAACAAGCATGATAATAAAACTTACATGTTGTTTAATCTTTGGGCTCCTGGAAGACTACACTCTGTTTTAATAAAAATGAGATGAAAAGCTACTCAGTCAGTTTTGCTCCTGCTGATAATGACTTTCCAGAATAATTTAAAGTGATCTCATATAAAATTCATTTTCCATTTGATTTGAAAAGCTTTCAGTTTGGACACAAAACTTATTACTTCATTTCTGTCCTTCAAGTAGGTAAGAAAGTTCAAGTTTCACCTCTTACTAGCACTCAGATTCTTTTATCCATCAATCTCAAATCTCTTTATTAGTCCTTTGGACTAATAAACCCTTCTTTTTCTGATCTTTTAAAGCAAGAATAAAAAAGAAATTTAAGGTTCTTTGAGTGAGTCATGACATTATTTTTATATTCCGGTATCTTAAGACAAGGCATACTGCAAAACGAAGGACCAAAATGACCAAATTTTTTGCTTTTCTCACTGTTTTTACACTGTTTTATTGCAGCAGCGCTGGTCAAAGACCCTCTGATGGGCCTGGGCTAGCTTATACTCGGCCTTCGATGCGCTCACAGACAGCTGAAGACAACACTGACTTGTAGTTTCTGTGTGTAAACTAAGTGACCCGGGGGAGGCCGCAGCTGTCGGGGACGTGCTTTGTTTATAATCCTGCTTCAGATGAAACTAACACACCACTCTCCTCACCCCAACACACACATTTCCTAGCAGAACGTCACGATTAGTGCTAATTTCCAGTAGTAGCTGATTATTGGCCTGATTTATTGATGTATTATGAATATTTATGTCTGTTGTATGTATATATGTCTATAGAGTTTATTTTAGTTACTGATTAATCTTTTGATTATTGTGATGATTAAGCTGATAATAAATGTGGCACGTTCTGCATTTTGCATTTAACCACTTCAGCCTTATTTATCCAATATTAGAGATGCCTTTAAAAGATTCAAATAAAAGATAATTTAATTTATTTTTTTTTAATTAGAATATATATATATATATATATATATATATATATATATTCACTTAAATGCAGAACATAGCATTCTGTTAGTGTACGTTTGATTATTTGTGGCAAATGATTCATATGCAGCTAAAGCAACACTTCTAGCATCAACATGTGACAAGCTCGGCCCTTTCTTTTAAGATCAATATAGTGCAGGACTGATCTGTTGAGCTTTTAAAAAAAATTGATTAACTGTCTCATAATTGGATTGCAAAATGTTCTTAATATGAGACTTTTTTTCAGAGAACTACTGCTCTGTGTGTGATGTTCTTTTAGCTAATGGCATTTTTTGAGTAAGTGTGCTCTGGTTAATAATTAATCAATTACTAAATTAGTTGACAATCATTTCAATAATCAATCAATCCCGATTAACCCAATTAGTCGTTTCAGCCCTGTTGGTCTTTGTATGTTTTAAACTAAATTAACTCTCATATCCATATTTATCCTTTTGATGTATCTTTCTTGATTAAGTTAATCCAAAAACAATGTGTTTAACCCTTTCTGAAGCTGTACATGCAATAAACTACGAGCATAAATCCATTACAACAAACTTAGTGATGTGCCAGTCAACTTAGGGTCTTTGCATTCTGCCATTCGGTTTGACAGCCATTGACTCATTGCCCAGATTGCCAGTCAGACTGTGTTTGTACTTGGTCTCCTGAGCCTGTTTTCACGGCAGCATAATATAATTTCAATTCAAGCACCGGTCACAGTTCCGAGCCTTGCAACCACAATGTTTTCAAGAAACATATACTCCTTCATCATCTGCTTCTTCTTCAATTTGAGAAATGCATTATTATTATGTCCAAAGTGTTGGTAAGCCCATCTTGTGTGTTTAGTACAATCAGTTCTTCTTCTATTATTCATTTCCTAAAGGATGGTGCAGTACTTATGTGCATTCTGTAATGTATTCTCCTAAAGAGGCAATCAGCAAGGGAAGTACAGTCTTTGTGGCTAATTAAAAATGAATTAGTAAAGGTTAACAGGGTTTGCTGGAACTGGTGAAAAGGGCTTTGATTTATTTTTTGAAAGTGTTTGGTACTGCATATTGCCTATTTTCTAACATCTATGTTAATGCAATAACCAGTCCTCTTCCAATCACGGAGAAGCAATGAAAAAGAAAGGCTGTCATGCATTCATTCATGATCATAAAATATACATTGAATAGGTGAAGGCTGGCAAATGCCCAACAGGCTCCTACTTGACTTGCTGACTGCTAAATATTTCAGCAACAGGTCTGTTGCATTAAAAAGCCCCCTGAAACATGTCAGAAAGAAGAAACTGCTTGAGGTGTCCCAAGGACAACAGGGCTCCTTATATCAAGGCAAATGTTGAACAAAAAACAAAACAAAACAAAAAACATGGTTCAGAGCTTCATTCAGATGACATCATTTCATGCGTCTGGACTAATTTAGGGATCAAATTATTGTGACACACAGATTCACAAGGGCTTTCAGCCTCTGTACCTGGCAGCAAAAAATACGGATGCTGCAAATACAAAGCGCTAAAGGAGATTTTTTTCACGGTACTCAGCAGCTGCGTTTTCATTACAAATGTGCACAAAATTTTGTGGATAATGTGGAAAAAACACAATTTTGAAATAAAAATCACGTGACTACGTGTGTTCACACGATACCTCATTAAAAAAATCACCTTCCAACATTACATCCTCCTCATTAATCTCAGGAACTGCATTTACACTAATTCTGTTTCTATAGTTTTGAAACTAAGTGGATTATGGATCAAATCAGAGCCATGTTTCTATTTCATGTTTTTTAAAGCCAATAATGTTTGCATCCCCAGGTTTAATCTGGTATCCAGGTGTTTTTTTGGTTAAGAATACACATTAACAACACGCTTTTACATTAGCATACAAGAACTACATGAGCTAAAATACTAAATTAAACTTTGTTATCCTTTGGGATCAGACTGTAAAGTTAGAAAAGCAGAGCATGCACTAAAATGTGAGAAATTACAAAAATGTTGCAATTTTTTTGGAGTATGTATGTCTATCCTGGGATTTTTTTGAAGATTAAACTCTTCCAATTGCCTTTGTCTTGCTTGTCAGCCCTTCATCCACCAACCCCCCAGATACACACACATACACATCTTTTATCTGCCTCTTATCTGTGCAGATTGCTATGGAAAGTGTTGACCTTTGCTGTCAGAATGTCCTCTTTGTGACTCACCTCAGAATTGATCAGAAGATGCTGATATTGCTGTTGTCAGAATATTCAAACTAATTGAGAGCCCAAACAGACATAAACGTTATTAAAATCCATAACACATATAAAACTCAGCAGCTTTAAAGTGCTGGAAAATAAAACATTATAACAAATTATTACCTAGTGTCAATGTTCCACCTAACTCAGTCATAGTTGACTTCTAGACACTGAACGAGGAGGTTTAAAAAACTGGGTGATTTCCCAGTTTGTTCATAAAATGTTTTATTTATTTATTTTTTTATTTATTTTTTTGTCGTTTTAGTATTACACGTTTTATGGAAAAACATCTTAACGTGTGTGCTGTTAGACCAAAAGTGTCAGGTCCTGGGATTTGATTATTGCTTTGTGTTCCTTTCCTTGATTAGGCCAGCATTCACTCTCTCACTGTTTATACTCCTCTTCTCCTTCGAACTCCAGTCATGACAAATCAGATATTTTTAGTTTTTTTGGCGTGTCAGGAATAATCCTGACACGCCATTGATAGGCATAAGCCTATCAATGCATATTTCATGAGCAGCCTAAGCAGCAATGCATGTGACCTATAACTGGGTACGTGGCTTCCTGCCAGCTGATGCAGGTGGGACAGGATGACGTAAGGCAGAGAAAAGGGGAAAAAAACAAAAAACGAGAACATGGATTGCTCTGATCTCAACATAAGGACTAGAGTTGTCAAGGGAAAAATATCTTTTTAAAAAGCTTTGCAGTCTGCAGAAGCTGATCTTTCTACAGTTTTAGAAACAGTTTTATTTCCTCTTCAGCTATTTAAAAGCCGTATGAGTTACCAGCTAAGGAAGGAGCATCTTTATTCGCTTGTGTAAACACAGCCGCAACCAAGCTATCTACTGCTGAGGATTTAGTGACTAATTTATACAAAATCTAGAATAAAACGCAGCCACATCAAAGTTTCGAACTCTTTTATGTCCTCATCAAAATGCAGCTCACAAGTGAAACGACTTATTGGTTGAATCGGCTGCTCACTGACAGAAAATAGCTCTGTTCTGCAGCAGGAAAGGGATCATGCTTCCATGCCAAGTAAAAACATTTTGCTTCAGCAAAGTACAGATGATCATTCTGGGCGGAATAACATCAAATTCTAATGCTGGGGAATATGTTTTTGCCATGTTTCACATCATATTTTAAAAAGCATCATCTCAGCAGGACTGTGTCCAGGCAGGACTTTGTGTGTTCGCTCTAATTGCGTTTCACCCGCAGTACATAAACATGCTGCAGGTTAACTAGTGTGTGTAGGTTGACCTGAGCGGTGACCTCATGTGGATGCTTGTGACTCTCACAGCTTTCCACTGGCCTCACAGCGCTTTGCAAAACTATTTATACCGCTTGAACTTTTTCAACAGTTTTGTCATGCAAATACCACAAACTTTGTTGTATTTTATGGGTATTTTAAGTGATGGACATGTGACAAATGAAATATGTGAGTCTGAAGCATTCTGAGCATGACAACATGGTTTTAAAAATACTGAATGTGAGCAAAATGCAACAAGTGTAGGTCTTTTGTTGGGTTAGGTTGCAGAAAATGAAGGGAATCTTTCAGATAAAGAAGTTTAATAACAACTTTGCAGATTTTCTATTTAAATTAGAAGTTGCCTGCTTTACTCTGATACCTCTATTTTATTTTTCTTACAATGCATGCAACCATACTCAAAGCATCTGTGATGAGCCAGAGTGGTGGCAACATTATGCTTCATTCCTGTTCAGGAGAAACATGTTCATGTGAAGACGGGTGGAGCTAAATACGGGGGCAATCTTAGAGGAAAACCTGTTGAAGACGACTAAACACTTGACTTCCACAAGGACAAAAACTCTAAACATTCAGCCAGCGCTGATATAAAATCATTTAGATCAAACAATATTTATATGGTATAATGGCCTAGTCAAAGTAAAGACCCAACTCAAATTGAGAATTTGTGGTAAGACCTGAAAACTTATGTTGACGTGCTCTGCATCGACACATCCTGCTGTCTTACAAAGCAAAATGGCAAAAACGGATTAATAAGTTTTTTCTTTTATATCTCCCAGTTTGTTTTATTTGTCAGATTTTAAGTATATATATGTCTTATTTTCATGTTCAGACCCTAAAAAGCCCCATTAAAATTGCTCTGTCACTTTGTCTGCTTTCCAACACTTTACAAACCAGCTCAGTCCATTGAAGTCCTGCGTTTTCTACCAGTTTCTTCCTCCTCCACGCAGTGAACCGGTCTCTCCTCTGTTTGATGCACTGAGACGGATGTTGCAGTCGCCTAATTAGAGCCGAAAAGGTTAATCTGTTTATACATGCGCGGACGGACGCTTTATAGCTTGTTGAATAGAGTTATTGCCTCGGGGCTTTAAGTAGCATTTGATTTTGTGAATTAATGGAACGGATCAAGGGACATGATGTTGTTACTGAGATTGCGAGGTGTTAATTAAAATAACAGCAAGCCGATCAGGTGGGAGGAGAGTGTTTACAATGCAGCGTTTGGCTCTGCTCTGCAGCGAGAGCGTGAAAGTTGCTGCCCGCAGCATGAGGCAGATACAACACTGGAGCTCATTCAGAGAAATGTAAATCCTTTTCAGAATGTTAGCACACGCTAATATGACCCTTAATCTGATAGTTATTGGTCAGATTAAAAGCACAACATATGAAGGTTTTTGTTTCAAAACAAGTGACTTGATTCCGATATTTTCAGGTAAATCGAGTAGTTCACTTCTAGCTGGATTTTTTCAGAATCAAAGTCAAGACCGATAGCGAATCTCATCCCCAGCATTCTGCATTATGCCTGCTACTGCACAGACATCTGACTGCTATCAGCCCTGCCGATCAGCTTCCAACCAGGTTTATTATGATCATGTGGAAGATATTAGTTCTTTAAAATGTGGAGTCAGATATGGTTTAGTTATTTGTTATGAGCAGCGGTAGTTCTATTCTACATCTTATTGAATTTAGTTCAGTTTAATGAATTAGGATATCGCACATTAATTGGACGTTACTGCAATCCATGGTAGCATAAATATGTAGGAATTAGCACAATAGTTGCACCTCATTGTTTGTCCTAAGACAAGAAATCAGAATAAACAAAAACACCTCACTACTATTTTTGGCATATTTAAAGTTTGTCTTTGCAGAAATCTCCCCTGAACGTATTCATTTAGACAAACATGAAGTAAGACCTCTGGAAGTTCGAGGCCAGAAATTTACAGAATATCATGAAGTTTTTATGAATCTCAAATTGTGTTTTTAAACATTTTTTCTTCAGTCTATGCTACAATGCTTTTAAAATATACTATAAAGTATACTAATACAGTTTTTTTTGTTGTTGTTGCTTTTAGAAAGCAATCATGATCAACAAAAAAATTCATTTAAAAAAACATTAATGTCAAAGTAAAAACTGATTTCTACAACTGTATGACAAATACATATTGAACAAAAAATAAGTGCATAAATATTCACACCCTTAGTGTTTAGTAGATGTACATGTGGCTGCAATCACAGCACTGAGTGTGATTGCAGTGGAAAGATTTGATATTCACCGACTTTAAGGGGGTGAATATTTTAGCATTTACTCAAGAACAAACTCAAAACATCTTATTTCTGAAAGCAATTAATACCCTGATCTCTCACATGCACTGATTATATTATGGCACATG